>CM051274.1:54431224-54656224 GCA_027921565.1 Artemia sinica | reverse complement strand
AATCGTCACTTTTGCTATCCTGTAATATTTTGAAAACGTTAAATGCAGCTTTTAAGAGGCGACGATTTGACCTTCATTGCTCACGATTTCAAATCAGATATATTTAATAGTTAAATAAAAAAAAGCTACTGAGTTTTATTTTTGTTTCTCATGGTTGAAAGCACAATAATGCAAGAGTGACTATCCGTATAAGAGTAACTACCATAGAGTGACTATCCAATATCTGCCAAACTTGCTAAAGTGATCCTAACGACGAACGTGACCGAAGTCCTGTTTATTCTTAAAAAAACAACCCTTTTTTTTGTTCTGGTTCACTGTTCAGCCGTTTAAGTGCGTTACGAAATAAAACTAATAGTTAAAAAACAGTGTTTCTGACAATTTATTTAAGGTCAGTCATGCATAAGAACCTGCCACAGTTCCGTGAGTCTTTTTGGTAAATAAAAGGCTATTCATCTTTGTTTCAAAATTATTGAGTATTCCATCTGAAACCGCTATTCAGTGTCATACTGCTGCCAAAGACACTACTTGAAGAAACCCCAGGGTTGCAAGGCTGCCAAGAAGCTTATGAACCGATTTTCCCCGTCCTTAAAATCCTCCTTTTACTCTGAGGTGGTGTTTAAATGGCTCATAGATCCCCCCCCCTTTACAGGCTAATGAGCCTTCTTGGGGGTTAGTACCGTATATTTTGTGTGTTTAATTTATTGTAAATTACATCCTGTCGTTATCAAGAATGGATCGTAAATTGAATGAGAGGCAATTAATCTGTTAAAATCATTACATTACTGGACGTCTAATTTTTTAAAACAATTTTCGAGATAAAAGTATTTTATCCCCTTTCTCATGCTCTCGTCATGGGCGTACGTAGCTTCTTCTCTAGGAGGGGGGCAACCTACTCTGCGGTGGCAGCTCTCGTGGTTTTTCCATGCCAAGATTTAAAGTTTTTACCATCATTGGTTTAATTGTTCTTTCAATGGACGACAAAAGAAACAGACATACAGTCAATGCCTTGAAGTTGAAGTTGTCACCTATAGTCGGTCAAATAGGATGAAGTATCATCCCACATCAACAGTTTAAAGGAGATTTGTCTAGGTTTTTCTGCTTAAAGACTACTCAAAGCTGTTTTCTATTCAGCAAATCAGACCCTTTGAATGTTTGATTCATCCGTCGCAATCTCCCGCATGAAACCCCTGGTAATTGTCTTTGAGTTTCCTAGTGTTAATGCTTACCTGACAGTCTAATCTTATAACCACTAGAAAATACTATGGAGAAATAACAATACAAGGCTAGCGATCTTGTTCTCCGCGTATGCTAGCCAAAAAAACTCTTTGCTGGCCAAAAGTCATCTGCACAGGCTTTAGTCGCATCCGTTCACTTGCTTTGTTAGTATCTCGACCCTTATAAACATGTAATTTGACTTGTCAGGATGGGGCGTGGGCTTGCGACCCTCGATCTTCTTTGGTTTCTGTGAACCCATACAAGCACAACATATTCTTCAATTTTTGTGGGGAAGAGAGGTCGTTCGAACTACCCTTTTATTATTATTATTAATATGGACGTATTCACCAGCTGAGCCGAAGCTCAGGCCATAATGGCCAACTGCTTCAACACCCCCTTTCTAAAGGAGAGAGAGAGAGAGAGAGAACTAATCAGCGGTCTAGGGATTAAGGGCGAAATTTCCCCTTCGTTGTCATATACCTTGCCAGCTGTCGGACCTTAGCCTTCTCAACAGTATCTTCTAGCTTAGCATCTTATGAAATGTCTTCACCCGGTATCTGACCCTGGCTCGACATTCTTCTATTGGATGCCTTCTTGTTTCCTTGGTCATATGACATTTTTGGCATATTGTGGAATCAGCTCCATTGAACTACCCCAGTGAGGGGAGGGCAATGGGGGGAAAGGGAGGGAAGGCAAGTATACTTGTTTAGAGGTACACACATCGCAAGTATCGACGACATTTTTCTATATTTTATTTTTCAGCGATAGTCTTAAGGTGTTCAAAATCTGCAGCGTAAATATGATATTATATATATATATATACATATATATATATATATATATATATATATATATATATATATATATATATATATATATATATATATATATATATATATATATATATATATATATATATATATATATATATATATATATATATATATATATATATATATACATATATATATATATATATATATATATATATATATATATATATATATATATATATATATATATATATATATATATATATATATATGTATTAACATACATTTTCTTTTCAGGATATGTTTCAAGATCAGACATCTTTTGAAGAACTTATCATGGGTTTATCTTCACAGTTGGCAGAACGCGAAGACCACGTTCTCTGCAACGACGTTAGGAATAAACTATTTGGTCCCATGGAATTCAGTAGAAGAGACCTGGGTGCCATCAACATTATGCGAGGTCGCGATATGGGTCTTTCGGATTACAACAGTGCAAGAAAAAGTTTTAAGTTGAAACCGGTGAAAGAGTGGTCAGAAATAAATCCCCAACTGTTTACAAAGGAGCCCAAACTTTTCGAAAGATTAAAGGAATTATACAATGATGACATTAATAATGTTGATATTTATGTTGGTGGAATGCTGGAATCGAATTCGGGGCCCGGACCTCTTTTCAGAACTGTGATTAAAGAGCAGATGACACGAATTAGAGATGCTGATCGATTTTGGTTCGAAAATCTCGACAACGGGTTAGTATTTAGTTATTTTCTTTTATTATTTATTCATAATGCATATTATTTTTATGATACATTATCCAACTATTCAAACGTAATAATGAAATGTGGTGAGGCATAAAATATATTATAATGCAATGAAATAATCTGTGATTTAATGATTACTCAGAAAAAAACAAAAACAAGTAGCTCATCTAAAGAGGCGAGCTTTTCAAAATATGGGAGAGCCAACGAGTAAGTCTTGCAGGGTCACTAGTTGTTGTGCAATCGCTCTTCCCCAGTTTTCTGATAGACGTAAGACAATTCAAAAGAAAGTGGCCTTTGAACGATAAATTAGACACTTTTTAGCAGTGGCGGATCCAGAGGGAGGGGGAGAGGGGGCGCCACCCCTAGCGTAGTCTAAAGTAGTGCAATTTACTTAATTATCTCAAGTTTGCGTTAATTAAACTCGCTCCTGACGCAAGTTTATCGGATCAACCTATTTTGTGCCCCCCCCCCCAAAAAAAAAAAAAAAATCCTGGATCCGCCCCTGCTTTTTAGTGCCAGAATATTAGCCTTCTCCCTCCTATTGGGTTAAATGACACCCAAAACATGCTGGAACCTTTACACGTACCTGGAAAAAAGGGGTGGAGGAGGTGGATAGGTAAACCTTCCCAATTCCCCTCCCCGATGAATAATTTCGGAAAAACTTATGAAAGCGTGAAGAGTTAGAACTTTAATGCTACTATTGGCAAATCCTCACAATGCCAAGCCACCTGAGGCCAATACAGCATGCTTCTTTTTCACTCCACTTTGTTTTGAGCTCTATTTGTTTTTTGAGCTCTATTTGTTTTGAGCTCTATATGCGAGGTTCCTATTCTCTTTTAAAATTTTTATATGACATCTTTCCGCCTCATTTGAGGACGCGCTGATTTTTGTTTCGCCTCGGTTGGAAATAGTCAACCGAGTATCTAAAATTATACTTAGAAAATTCCTATGAAAATATCTAGCATATCTTCCCCAACCTTTGGATGTAACCACCACCCTTTTTAGTCATACTTGTTATAAATTTTGTTGTTTGTTTATTATTCGTTAATGCTTGATAAACTGACACGAAGTTCGTAAACATTGACTTGTAAAAGATCTAGGACTCATTCCTCAATCCTCAATCTTTCAGTGCCACACTTGCCCAAAAATCTGGAACTCAATTCCAGCATCAGTTCGAGAATGCAGCAACAAGCGACATTTTCTAAGACTGGTGAAGAAATATCTTATGACATGCAAAGCATTTTGTTCATTAGGGTTTTCTTTTTCGTTGTTGTAAAATTTAGTCAGAAAATGGCTGTGTATTTTCGTTGGCAATATTTTCAGCGCTAAAGTATGCCACCAGGCATGTGCGCTGTTTTGTGACATTTATTTATGTACCTGTTATAAATAAAAATATTCTACTCTACTCTTGACCACTATCATCAGCGTGCGCTCTAGTATCCTAGTATTCATGGTTGTCATCCGGTCAGAAAAAATCACTAGATTTTAGTGATTTTTGGGTTGATTTATTTGCTGATTTAGTGATTTTCTTGTGTAGGCAATATAACAAATCACTAGAAATAGTGATAAATCTCTAGGGGAGGAAGGAATTGAGAGAGGAATTTGGAACAATATTTGGGGCCGCCCACCCGTCCAGAGTCTCGGGCAAGTGATCCAAAAATTTGAAAAATTTGTGAAAAATTGAAATTTTCTCAGAATGTGGGGCTGAGCATAGACAACCAATAGGTACTATTTGAAAGATAAAGATGGCTTTAAACGATTGTTTGCCTGTTATTTCAAGCAAATTAATGGTCCTATGTCAATTCTAAATTCTTGATCAACCTTCTTAAGACCATAGGCGGGCGTGCCTTGTTTGCCTCTCATTACAGGCAATCTAACGGTCTTATATAAATTCTTGGTCAACATGCCTGAGACTCTAGGCAGGCATGCCTTTCCAAAAACTAACAAACACGTATGTGTCCAATAAGACAGTCATGCTTACTCCCGCCATTTACCCGTACCGCAGCCATTTAACCATTTGCCTCTCAATTACTTGGACTATCTGTCTTGGCTTTTCTGTTTCTACAGTTAGCCATGTCTTGATGCAACCTACTGCAAAATACTTGATAACTCCAATTCAAAATCAACGGATCAACCCTGCTAGCATTGACGGGGTGTAAAAAAAATAAACTCACTGCACTTTGGCTATTTACTATTTATGGTAGCAATGCCACCTACTCAAGTGAACCTATCGACTTATTCAACTTTCTTCTTCCCTGACATCACCTCCTTGTCTTCCTCCTCGTCTCACCTCATTGTCTTCATATATTCCTGATTTAAACAACTTATTCTTCTTGATACTAATTTCCAAACCGATTCTTGCACCCTTAACCTAAAAAAGTCATTCAGTTCTGTAGTATTTTTCACAATTCGGAACTAAACCACTACCAAGGCCGTACCCAGGATTTTTTTTTCAAGGCCGTACTCAAAGATTTTTTTTGGGGCGGGGGGAGGGGGGGGGGGGTTACACAAAAAAACTAAAAAAACGCATACAAAATTTGTTTATATCCATTTTTGTTACGTTTTTACGAGTCAAACAAACATTTCGGGGGTCGTAAACATTTTTACGAGTCAAACAACTCCTCCTCTGGGCACGGCCTTGACCACTACTATTGCTGCTAATTTATTGTAGTACCACTGTGCTCTCTGGAATAACAATTGATACTAAAGGAATATAACCATTCAGACGTTTCTCATTCATTAACCAAAAATTAAAAGCGCCACTACCATATTCTAAATAAACACTTTTTCCCTTCCTAAAAATACTTCCCTTTTCTGTAAAAAAAATCTTTTTCTCTAAAATCAACTAAAACACTTTTTTCTAAAAATATTATTAGCAGCGAATTATACAGGTATTTACGGGGGGGGGTGTTTTACGATGGATGAAATTTCTATGGAGGAGTCTCCGGTACTCTTCTCAAATACAGGATACATGAAATGACCGCATCAAAATCTCAAAGCCGGTATTGATAAACAAGTTTCCGTAGCATGGTGAGATATTGCTCACTCCGTGACAAAAATTTAAACGTTAGTTTTTTGGGGTTTAGGGGGACTAAAAGGTAGCTAGGTTAGGTTACGTATTTAATATATGCTATCCTTTAATAAGAAGCCGTCTAAAATAATGGTGGAAATTAATACTGGCAATAGAGATTTGGACCCAAATTACTACTTAACGTTATTACTATGCATATTACTATGTCTTACTAAATCAATATAAACCAAATATCATAACTAGGGGAGAGGCAAGTATTTTTCGTTAGTTCATATAAAGCGAATATATAATTTTTTGTTTAATTTATGGGGGAGGGGTAATTTCTAGCGTTTCAATGACAATACATTTTTTTTTTTCAAAATAAACTCGGGGGTTAACGATAGTCCCCTGCCACCCCTTCACTCCAATTGGTGCCCCTGGTATCATCAGGTTATGGAATTTTATTCATACCGAAATCAAGGATAATACTCGAACCTGAAAACAAAAATCTTCTAACCCCACCTCCAAATTTGTGTTACCACATCTACCCTGCCGCGTAACTGTGCTACTACTGAAGATGTTGAATTGAAATCTCAGGGTTTTTTTCGTTCTTAACTAACTCATAAGTTCTATCTTTCACTAATTAATAACTGTTAAGGTTATGAAGAGGAAATAAAAAAATCGAATGATGACAGACAATTAGCCTAAACAAAATGCAAAACTTGAGTAGCTCTTTAAGCTACCAAAATGATTGAGTCACCTGCGGTCGCTGCTCCTTTATGCCCAGTGGGATAGAACCTTGACAGCACACAAAATATGCTGCGTCAATTTGACTGCTAATATTTAATTTCTCTATTTTAAAAAAGGTAGAAAATCTGTCATTTCCTCATTTTTTTTTCTGGTCTAGGTAAAATGTCACGAGCAACCGCAGACCAACAAATTAATGCATTTTTTGGCAATCAATTCGTTGACATTGTTTCTACTTCATTTGTTTGGTTGATCGCTGTCAATTATGCACACTCTTCCAGCCGCTAGTCAACCATACCACGCAAGGTCGTGTTATGCAATTTTCTTGTATTAGAGAGAAACGGAGAGCGTATTTTTTAAAATGTTTTGACTCACATACTCTTTTTCATTTTTCTGGCGTGAAATTTCCCACAAAAGGGCCAGTCATGTTTTAAAAGGCTCCTAGAACGGTTTTAGGCTAATTTTCTTCCGAAAATTTTTGCCCCTGAAGTTCTTGGGAAGAAGGGCGAAAATGCAAGGGACAGTGCTACCGTCAAGAAGAGCGTGGATGATTTAGTCCTGGGAAAACAGTTGTGGGGTAATTGTAAAGGTCCCATCTAACTGCCTTAATTTTTGAACTGAGGGACCCCACCATGGGAAGCCTGGCAACAGCAAAACCTCCAGTCAGTCAAACCTGCCCCAACAGATCAAGAATGAGAAAAAAATCGATTAAAAAAGAGGATATAACATGTCACGAGATTCAAAACAACGGAGAAATATACTGTTAGATCTATATCTGACACCATCTGGAAGGTATGAGCAGGGGAGTAGCTCCAGCATTTTTATTGGGGGGCAAGAGGGGTCAGTATCTAGATAGTCAAGGAGCATGGGCTATATAATATTTTTTCACCATCATTTTATTGGGGGGAGGGGGAATTGCCCCTCAACCAAAATGACGCCCCTGGGTATGGGGTGAGTTGTCAGAAAAGCCACCATGACATTTGGAAAGAAAATAAAATAAGGAACCTAATGGTACTACTTTTAATTTTCAACGCATATCCTTTAGATGTTGTCAATTACAGCAAATTTACCGGATGGGGTTGAGTTGTATTATGTTTAATTGAAAGGGCATTGAGTTGTATAGGGTTTTATTGAAGGGGGGTCGTGTTACTTCTTATTTAAAAATCTTATTTCTTAACATGGAGTTAAACTCCAGGTCAGAACAAAGAAAATTCAAAATCGACAGAATTCGTTATTTCGAATAAGCTGCAAATTAGTTTCAGAACCTTTCTAGCACCTTGCTATGACTACTCAACCCCCCTTCCTAAAAAATTCAGAAAGAAGAATTATAAGAAATAAAGTTAATTACGTACGTCATTCTACATGATATGTTGTCCCTATATTTGGAAAACAGGTATTCCGGAATCTTTCCTTTTCTTCATTATTTTGATTGGTCGTACTCTCCCTTTGGCAGGTCTATTTTGCACGTCGGGGGAATTTTCCAGGGGGAATTGTCTGTGGGGTAATTTTTCCGCGGGTGGGGGCTTTCTCCAGGGGAATTTTCCGTAGATGGTTGGGGGAGGGGGAACTTTATAGGGGGGCATTAGGCGGACACCCTTAAAAACTTAGTTATTAATCTTTTCATAAACTGCAAATCCTATTCAGTCTAGTTTCATCGCTCAGCATTAATTATCCCGAGGGATTAGTTAACGCGGTTTTAAGAAAGGTGGGCTATCTTTTTTCCAGAAATAAAGAATGACGCGATTGGCGTACGAAAACATGTGACGAAAATAAACCAATGGCATTAAAACCCACTTTTTAACATGGAAGCATAAAACAATAACCTTTCTTTTTCTCTTTAATAGTACCATTGGCGTATTAATTCGTAATAGACCGCTGACAAAATGCCTTTTGGACATGTTCCAAAAGAAATATTTTCTGTCACCATTCCTTTTGTACCACCATGCCATGGTATGTTGCCATCATACCAACAAAAGGCATGCCACCATTATCACGTCTTCATTGCCACCGGTAAAGTTTTTCTAAGCTATTTAAATCTGGAAAAACCCGTCATTTAGGTATGCTTCTCTGCTCGCCCCCCTCGATCCTCAACTGGATCTGAGTATTTTACATGTCACAAAAAAAGTTTGGTACTTGTATGATAAACGCCCTACCTCTCAAGTTGTTCATTCATTGACGCATTATAAGACCAATTTTTTTTCGTTAGTTTCTTTCAGCTTAGCGCGAGACAAGACAAAGAGAAGTGACAGAATAGATGGAAAATATATAATTTAGGCTATATATTTGCACATTAACGGGGGTGGGGGTAAAGTATTTGGACAGTGTGAAGTTAGAAAACAATTCTTGCCACATAATATGCAGAATAATTGTACCTAACACATTAGGCATGCCGATCCGCTGTACTTTACCCCCAACCCTAATGTGGAAATATATAGCCCAAATTTGTTTCTAAAGTATTATATTTTTATCTTACTTTGGTATATATCATTAGGATTGAGTGTCAGAGAAACATGTTAGAAGAACATTAGGTAGGGCATATATCATACAAGTACCAAAGGTTTCTCTCCGTGCCAAAACATTCCAGTATTGTAAATGCTACCTTAAAGAATTTTCAAAGAACATAGAAGGGTCTCCATCCAAAAACTCATGGGCCCCAGACTGGTAAGATAAGATTTTTAGTTCAGAAAAACAAATGGCCATGACAAGCCTAGATTTGCGCTTTAAAATGGTGCATATGCCTAAAGTCTGTGCAGAATTTATCAGTTTGGGAGTAGACGTTGAAAACTTTGTTTTGGCCGTTGCTTCTCCATCATCTTACTGCATACTCACTTTTCCATTTCCAAGATGAACGGTTGTGCCAAACAGCTTTTGAGTTTTTTTTTTTTATTAAATTTGAATTTCTACGTTTACACGCGTTAATTTAACTTTTATTTGACCCACTTGTTCTTAATTGGTTTGAAATGCTGGAAATGTGACTGGAGGACTGGGGGAAGGCGTAAGCAGAAACTATAGAAATCATACCGGCTAGCAGTTTTATCTTTTGTAAATGCTGGGCATGTGACTGGAGGACTGGGGGAAGGCGCAAGCAGAGACAATAGAAATCATAACGGCTAGCAGTTGTATCTTTTGCCAAATGCTGGAAATGTGATGGTTAGCAGTTGTATCTTTTGCAAATGCTGGAAATGTGACTGGAGGACTGGGGGAAGGCGCAAGCAGAGACAATAGAAATCATACCGGCTAGCAGTTGTATCTTTTGCAAATGCTGGAAATGTGACTGGAGGATGGGAGGAAGGCGCAAGCAGAGACAACAGAAATCATACCGGCTAGCAGTTGTATCTTTTGCAAATGCTAGAAATGTGACTGGAGGACTGGAGGAAGGCCAAGCAGAGACAATGGAAATCATACCGGCTAGCAGTTGTATCTTTTGCAAATGCTGGAAATGTGACTGCAGGATGGGGGGAAGGCGCAAGCAGAGACAATAGAAATTATACCGGCTAGCAGTTGTATCTTTTGCAAATGCTGGAAATGTGACTGGAGGATGGGGCTAAGGCGCAAGCAGAGACAATAGAAATCATACCGGCTAGCAGTCGTATCTTTTGCAAATGCTGGAAATATGACTGGAGGACTAGGGGAAGGCGTAAGCAGAGAGAATAGAAATCATACCGGCTAGCAGTTGTATCTTGCAAATGCTGGAAATGTGACTGGTGGACTGGGGGAAGGCGCAAGCAGAGTCATAAGAAATCATACCGGCTAGCAGTTGTATCTTTTGCAAATGCTGGAAATGTGACTGGAGGGCTGTGGGAAGGTGTAAGCAGAGACAATAGAAATCATACCGGTTAGCAGTTGTTTTTTTGCAAATGCTGGAAATGTGACTGGAGGACTGGGGGAAGGCGCAAGCAGAGACAATAGAAATCATACCGGCTAGCAGTTTTGTCTTTTGCAAATGCTGGAAATGTGACTGGAGGACTGGGGGAAGGCGTAAGCAGAGACACTAGAAATCATAACGGCTAGCAGTTGTATCTTTTACACTAAAATAATTTAATTTGAAGTTATTTCGCTAGAACTTTTTTCTATCATCATTTCGTAAAAGAGTGCAAAAAAAAGTGGTCTTAGCGAAAAATTGGCAAAAAAAGTGGAATTCCATTCCATCGAGGGAAAGAGTGCAATGAGGTGAAAACGGTGCAAAAACTCGAAACTATGCAAGTTGGCAAATCTGGCCATCAGAGGATTGAACTCATACTGAATGCAATGCGTGGCAGCGACCCTTATTCTTTAAGGACATCGTAGATGATGCGACTAGCTGTGAGATACAAACACAAGAGACTAATTTTAATTTCAGCACATTTATTGCGAAATATATATTGAAATTTAAGTAATTTTATTTTAAGTAAGGAAGTACAAAAAAAACACCCATTAATAGAGGGACAGAGGGCTTCAATCTGAAGTCCTACATTTTTTTTAATGAAGATACAAGGCCGTACCCAGGATTTTTTTTGGAGGGGGTTTTACTAAAAAAAAATTTTGGGGGTGGGGGTTTCACAAAAAAACTCCAAAAAACGCATAGAAGATTTGTTTATGACCATTTTTGTAACGTTTTTACGAGTCAGACAAACATTTCGGGGTTTGGGGGGTTCAAACCCCCTAACCCCCCCCTGGATACGGTCGTGTGAAGATGCCTGATTTAGGAGCCCTTTACATGCTTACTTAAGCATTTCAGTAAAATTTCAGTAAAACTGGGAGGAGAAGAGTTTGAACTGCTGTTTTGACCCCAGGAAGCTTGGTGCTGCTTTGAGCTGTTAATATTAGTAGCAGTCTAAGGAACTTTAATTTAGCCCTGCCATAAGCTTTAGACAGAGCCCGCCAACTAAGTTGGTAAACAAGACGTGGAAATTCATTAGTTTGGTATGTATAATCTTCAAAGACTTCTGCAACTGCAAAAATTGCAACAGCACAATCCCTGGCTCAAGTGCAAAGAATAGTTTAGAATAATAGTTCATAATCTGACTAAATCGGTGAGGATGGTCTATAGACTCCGTAAGGTCTGAATACGACCCTGCATAAAACCTTTAGGTAGAACCACCAGCTATGTTGAGGGACAAGACATGGATGGTAATTTACCAGTTGAGAAAGTCCATGAAACTGAAAAAAATTGCAACAAGATTTCATTCTGAGATTACAGATAATGGTTGCGGCACCATACTCAGCTTAGTAAAGAACCAACTCTAGCCCGTAGTAACCAAAAAATTTAAAACGCACTTAGAAAAAAAAACTGGCAAGTGAGGAAGAATAGCTATTTGAAGCGGATCCGGGAATGGCAACTATTATTTCGATTAATCTTAGTTTATTGTCAAAAATAAGAGAACTTGGAAAAATAGCCTGAAACCACACGGAAATGATGTCGTATCGAAAGTAAAACTGCACCGGTGGAAACAGCATAGCTGAAAACCTTTTATTGAAGTATTACAGCATGGTAAACTTCTAACATGGAAAATCAATTTTGAGTAGGAAGCACTTAGGTCTCCTTTTCCTACTCTTTTTTTTTTCGCCACTGCTAGTGTGGCGCTGAAATATCACAGAGAGACGTTTAAAGGCTCGTTTGAAATATCTGTATCTATTGATTTTCTTAAGTCACAAAAAATTAAAATAAAATAAAATTTTTGGCAAAAAGCTCTATTTTTATATACAAAATGATATGATACACACATCTTTTGACAAAAGATGATATAACGCACTAATCATTTGAAAAGTTGCATTTCTGGGGTATTATAACACTAAGGTTACAGACAAGGGCGTAGATCCAGCAATTTTATTTGGGGGGGGGAGAGGGGTCCATATCTGGATAGTCAAGGGGTATGGACTATATAATAATTTTCTCTCCAAATTATAAGGGGGCAACCCCCCCCCTCAAGCCGTAGAAAAATTCAAAGGACCCTATACTCTCGCAGCAGTGCATGTCACTGTCACCCAAAATCACTTCTAGCTGA
The DNA here is from genome assembly GCA_027921565.1 of Artemia sinica. Taxonomy (NCBI): domain Eukaryota; kingdom Metazoa; phylum Arthropoda; class Branchiopoda; order Anostraca; family Artemiidae; genus Artemia; species Artemia sinica. The sequence goes on along the minus strand of CM051274.1, from coordinate 54,643,737 downwards.
CCCATTCTCAGCTCCTCTAATAACTACCTCTGTTGCATTGAAGGCTCGCCTCTGGCCTTGTCTCCATGCCTTTATCCATCATACATTAAGCATCGTAGTCTATAACCCCTTTGTAAGAATGATGATATAATATATTTATTCATTTAACAACAACATGACTTGGTTGTTAACGGTGCCCGATTTACCCCACAGTTGACGTGGGGTAAATCAGATAAAAATATATACTTATAAAGTCATTGAAATTCATTATAATAAGGAAAAAATCTATTTCTTATTATAAATAAATATAAAACAATAACAATAATGCTGTGGGGACAGCAAATATATATCATGTCCATACTGTGGGGTCACACCACAGTTTATAGACAGTAAGCTTATCGCAGATCATTTCTGGTCTTCGTTCTCGGTGCGAACAAAAGGCTCCTCCCACTTGTTTCTGCATCAGCGGATTAGTCTGTTTTCGTCAATCACTGAGAAATGGTTACCAAGTGCATTATTCGTAATAGCGGGTTTCCGCTTGTTTCCGATTAGGTCACAGTCTGACTTGTCTACCCATGAAAAGATCTGACTTCGCTTATGTTTATATCTGCAAAAACGTTCTCCGGAGCACTCGCACCCCGGTCCGGGTTTTTATAATGGGTGAGATAGAGAATGATCATACTGGATAATTCTATAAATTGTGGGTCACACTCACTAGCTAACAAACAATTACAGCTCAAGATGATTAAGTTTATTGAGACAAATGAGTAGGAAGACTTAATAGTAAAGTTGCATATACAGAAGTATTGTCGTGACCAGTTGTCACGTTTTGAATTTATAATTTTCATATTTAATTTTTAGATTTTTTACGGCTGACGAAATTGAAGAAATCCGGAAAATCTCAATTCGTGACGTGATTTTAAACACGACGGCCATACCTCCCGAAGCGATCCAGGAAAGGATTATGTTCTTCCAGGAAGGCGACCCGTGCCCACAACCACAACAGCTCAATGCCTCAGCCTTAGAGCCGTGTAATTACTTCACAGGATATGATTATTTTGAGGTAAATTTCTAAAAATGAGTCTTTTTATCTGTTTTGTTGGAGAACATCACTAAAGTACCTAGAATAATGAACATGAAATCTGTTCAAAACCTCAGAGGTTTCAATGGGGGGGAGGAGGGCAATTGCACCCCATAAATTTTTCTCCCTCTATATTTTCAAAAAATATATTTTTTTGGTATTTTCGATGAAATAATACAATATCGCCTCTCCCCCTAGATATTGAAAAACACCATTTTTGTGTCTTAATTTTTAAAAATATAGATACACTCCTTTGGGATGATTTTTAAAACTACATTTTTGCATTTAAGACATATTCTTAACAGTTATTCCCATACCACATTATTGTCACATTTGTCGATAAAATCAAAATTACGCTCGTTACAGCGCCAATTTTCGCCGTTCGTAATTTCTCGAGCTGAACATAGTTTAACTTTCAAGCATAAATTTCTCGACTGACCAATCAGAGTCAAGGTTTAAGGCATAATTTTTAAAACCAGAAAAGATGGAAAGTTAGAACAGCGGTTTTTCTATCTGGGAGAGGAATCTGACAAAGTATTAGAAGACTTAAGAAGACTTAGTATTAGTAGAGAACAGTTGGACACAAATTACTGTTGGAGCAAACTCTTTAAACTAATTTCTTGCAATTTTAAATTTTTGCTTTTTAAATGCAAGTATGACGCTAAAATCAAGAAAATTGCCATGCCATTCATGATATTTGACTTTCTTTATCGATAGATGAGACTATGATGTGGCACGGGCATTAGCCTATTATGGCTAGGGCTTTATCTGTTTGAGGGCTTTCTAAAGAATGCAGTGGACATTTTTTTAGTGAACCTTAGAGTACATAGGATAGGCTACCAAAATAAAAACATTCCCCCGTGGAACCATCTTTGATTTATTTAGGGCTAAAAACCGCTATTTTCTGGGATTTTTCTTTCAGCAGTTCCATAATTGTGAAGTTTTTAGGACAGTACCACATATTCGTCAGTGTTGCCACGTTGAACCGTGAAAATACACAAATAAAACTAATTAGTTAAATTTGACAAGGGTTTTCATACATAAACATTACATTAACAGTCTGTTCATTGGTATATCTTCTAAGACAAACGGCAGTTTTTCATCTGTTGGGTTCCGTGTTGCTGATTTTTCACCTGCTTTTTTTTTGCACTCGCTACTACCCAAAACCGCATAACTGCATATGGAGGTATGCTTCATTAAAACATTTTTTTTTTATAAGTTTCGATTTTTTTAGATATATATAAATTGATTCCATGTAGTATAAATATAATATAATTTTTTTATAAATATGATATAAACATTTTATAAATATAAATAATATTTTATAAATATAAATTCATAAATATAAATATTTTATAAATATAAATAATATATATGTAAATATAATATAAAGATTCTATGTAACATAAATATATATAAATTGATTTTCTGAGATATATATGGTTGCGTAAGTGTCCACTTTATCAATTCAACAATAACGTTTCATTTCCGCAGTTCTTGGTACTTGGCACATAAAAGGTATTATATCCACTGTTGACCAGTTCTCAGGCTAATATCATTTTAGAGAGTTTGCAGAGGTTTGGGGGGGGGGGGTCCTGTCTTTTAACCTAAAATTCGTAGATTGTCGCTTCCCAATATGGGTGCCAAAATGTGCAAGGTTATCATGGCAATTGTCTGGAAAAATAATAAAAACAATAACAAGATAATAATAAAAAGTAATATTAATTCTGGGAAAATAATTTGTGTTGTTTTGTTTCAATGACAGGTCCATAATCTTTCGATTTTCTGTGAAAAACTACACTTTTGTGAGTCTGGTAATCAGCAATTAATAAATAACAATACAAATAAATAAGACCCATAAATAAACTGTGTGGATAAATCCAATTCGTATACAAACTAATTAATAGATTAACTACTTAAATTAAGATTTGATGGGAAAAATTAGCCCATTTATTTCCAAGAATTTATATATATTCTTTTTTTTAGTGTGATCTCTATGCTTACAACTAAAAATTCATTGAAAAATATGAAAAATTATGACATTAGTTGTAATTTTTATATCTTTTTAATATAAGTTTTATCCATAATCATATTTTTCGGATAGCCAAAATATTTGTTTTGGACCTGTTTTATAGCTGTTATTATAATAAGGTTCTATTATCTGAATACCTTCATTTTCCAGTAAGAATAGGAGACAGTGTAGTTGTCGTCGATAGTTACACCGTCGCATATATGCTTTTGCCGTCCACCACTAGAATGGACACAGCAGCCCCAGTGTCGATTGTGTAAAATGCCAGTGCTGTGCCCACCCGACGCAGAGCAAACTTTATCCACAGTCCTTAGAAATTCCTAGAATGAAGGCGCATCTTCATGCATTGCGCTATTACAATTGTATAAAGCATGTGTGTACCATGTGAAATATATTTAAAGAATATTGGGTGTCGCGCGCCTGCAACGGCATTGTGAATTGATCTTTGGATAGTGAAACGGGGCGCGGGTTCGATCCCAGCTGCTGCTGGGCTGATGCAAGGAGCCAAGAAACGTCCTTAGTTCATAGGTTGACCGTGGCGCTTTTGACATAACCTAAGATTTCTTTTTAACATACTATCTGTTAGAACCATTAAGAACCAAAATCAATAGTATCTACCTCATTCCTTCATTGAAAGAAGGGTGTGTTAGAAATACCCCCTCCTGTCTCGAGAGTACCTTGACGGAATCCCTCTCCTGCAAAAAACGAGCTGTCGGGCCGTGAAATACAACTCCGTATTATTTAGCCTCACACCCTTAGGCAAGATCTTAACCCTTCGCTCCCCCAAGATTCCGAAATAGCTGAGAATTGTGTCATTGGATTAACCCAAGTTGGCTGGAAAACTCACATATTACCTGCTTTGTAAGAATTCTTGGAACCAGCTTATTTCCTCAGTTTGCTAATAGTTCTGCTGCTTTAGTTCATTCAAACACCGGACGGAAAAGAGACCCATGTGCGTAAAGAGCCAAAACATGATATAGGAGGGAACGCATTGTACAATTCCACCCCACCAAAACTCTTCACACTACGCATGGCCCAGTTCTTTTGACGCACAGGATACTTTTGCCTTGCGCGACAGCAGTGGCGTAATTTCGCCCAATCCTGGGTGGGGGGGGGGGGGGGGAGTTGGAGCCAATTTTCCCAAATCAAGTGAAAATGACAGTAAATACTAAAAAATAAGCAATTTGGTACCATAAAGGTTCTATTTAGTACTATAAAGGTAAATATGTACTAAAAGAACCGATCTCTTTCTGTTGATGCTTGAATTATGCAGGTTTATCTTAGTTTTGACCAAATTTTGAAAGACACTAAATTCCAGCTGGGGGGAGTGGGGAACTGGGACCTGGGGTGGGGGGCAAACTGAGGTCTGGGAGGGGCAGTTCCCCCCTGCCCCATAGCAAATTACGCCCCTACGAGACAGGTGCTACCGAGTTTACACTGTTTTTGAAAGTGAGAAACCCTTTGATTTTGATTTTGCACGGTCAATATCGCAAGCAATAACCCAAGTGCTTTTGTAGAAAAAGTATAACATGACCTTGGCGTCTCACCTTTTAACCTCTATACTAATTTTAATATTGACAATAAAAATATATGATTAATGATTTATATCAATTGTTAATTAATGAAAATGGCTTTTGTTTGGTCCTATTTAGGAAAATGTTATTAGAGCTTTTAAGACCACGCCTGTGCTAAAAGCGGCAGCCCAAAATACACCTTGTAATTTAAGGTTAAATATTGCAATGCAAATGCTAATACCATGCTATAATAATTCGAAATTTGTTGCATAAACTTTTAAATAAGCCAACATTCCAAGCTAGAGTTTGTCAATGTTAAAAGTACATTAAAAAAGGAATCGTGACTATTTCAGGTGTAGGTAAAAATAATAATATTTTATCCCATGTTTGTACACCACAACTAATTGTAGGGGAAATGGACGGGGATATAGCTATCGAATAAGCGTAAACGCAAGAATTATTAATAGATTTAGCCTGAATTATCCAAAGAGTTACACGCACGTTTTATAGAAGGGGGTGGAGGGGGTAAAGTTATCGAATAATCCTAAACAAAACTAGTTAAATAGAATTTTAAGACAATCGAGGAATCACTGTGGCGTTGTGAGATTTTTAGGAGGGATCATTTCGGGTCATAAGAAAGGTTTTAAGGAAAATCGAACTACATGGGAAGGGGGAAAAGCAAAGCTTTGAACACATTGGGGAAGGAGGCACATGAGCAACTGTGTTGGTCTCACGCGGCTAGGTGTTGCAGTGAGTTGTTAGTAGTAATATTTATATCTTATGACATTAAATGTGATACACTAATGTTACCTTCCCCCTCTCCAAGGGGACTAAAAAAGATTCGTAACATCACATAATTGTTTGGTCTTTTTTGAGATACTAGAAATAATTACTTCGGCTATTAGCCCCACACAGCCCCCATACCAAATTAGTCAAGAAAAAAACCATACCCCTAAGACGATGGTCACTAAACAGAGATTTTGTCCCACTAGAATTTAGGCAAATACTATAAGATCGGCAAGGACTAATCCCTGTTTAAACATATTTTTTAATATTACATGGTAGCCACTATTATTTAGCCAGGGTACACATTGAGGGGACTTTTGAGGCTAAAATTCCCTTACCTGTGAAAGACTTAATTAGGGGACTTGCTGTATGTCCTTTAGAAGGATTAAGACTCTAATCCAAAACTGATTTCACTAATTAAAAGATATGTCCCCTTCGGTATTTTGGCTGTTCAAAAGGTTGTTCTGTTTGGCTGTTCTAAATTTTGAAAGAATTTAGAATTTACAAAGATTTTATAAAAAAAACTGCAAAACTAAAAAAAAGATCTTTTAACTGTTATTAATGTGTAGTTGTTTGTGAAACGAAGGTTTTTAAGACATCCAAAATGAGGAAATAACAATTTTGATTGCAAAACTCTAAATAATTCTGGTAATGGGAAAAAAAGAACACTACGTATTTTGAAATAAAACAACAACATATAAACCCATAACTGCCCTGAGAACCAAATGTGATCGAAGAAAACGGGCTGAACCGGTTAGATAAATCAATGGACTTATAGATAATTTTCCTTTTTATTTATTTTTTGTTTTATTTTTACTTTGATTTTCATTTCATTAGTTTTCATTGGTTATTTTTTTTTTAGTTCTTTAATATTTTTGCCCTTTTTCCCAATTGAATTGTGTACATTTTGTCATATAAACTACATAGCTTAGTTTAAAAATAGGCTTGTACAAAAATATAACTATTGTTTCTTTTTGGCAAAGGGGTTTTTTGTATCTTTGACAAGGAAATAGAAAAACAAAGATAAGGTTTTAATCCTTTTTTCAAAGAAAAAACTGATTTCTTCTCTTTTTAAAAAATGTTTAGCTAAAATGTTTTTTGGATCTTGTAACTTTTTTGCCAATTAAATTATGTACATTTTTGCCATTTATGGTACACAAGCAAGTTTACAAAAGACTTTAACATAGATATAGCTGTTTTGCCATTTCCCAAATATCTTTGGCCAATGGGTGGAAAAACACAGTTGAGGTTTTAATGTGAGCTTTGGAACTGTTAGAACTTTTGTGTGATATTTTTGGAAATACTAGATGGTGTTGTTGCTTTTTTTTCCAAGACAAACCTGAGTTCTACTCAAAATCAGTTATCCATACATTTGGGCAGATAAATTTACTTTTTTTTTAGAATGCCTTATCACTTGTTTTTACCCCTTAATTTGGATAAACTCTATTGTTTCCATTTAAATAATTTTATTGTATTTTAAGAATAAAACTAAATATAAAGATACTTTCTTAAACCACATTGGCCTACCATAATGTAAGAAAATGAAATGATCAAAAATGGGATTTTTAAGGCCAAACGAGATTACTGAATAAACAAACAAAGCCCTAGTTGTTCGCTAGTATCCGCCCATAGCAGTTCATAATTTTTGGATTTTGTGCAAATCGTGGATATTGACGAATGACTCGTTCTATGGTTGTTAGGTATTTGGTTTTAGTTCTTATAATTTTTTGGCTTTTATTGGATTTTATTCATCTTTTAATTTTTGGTTTTTCATTGGTTTTCGTTTTTTTTTCACATTGACTTTCCGCGTTTGTTTTGTTGGTTTTTTCTTCGGCACTTTCCTTGAATATATTATTTCGTTTTGCGCTGAAGAAGAGAAGCGGTTGTCCTCTCGAAATATTCGCCTTGTTTGTTTAATCAGTAATCTCGTTTGGCCTTAAAAACCTCATTTTTGATTGTTTCCTTTTCTTATAAAATTAAATATTTTTAGATACTTTTTTTATCAAGTTTGTTAAATTTGAACATTTTTTTTTAAAAGATGTAACTATTCTGGCCTTTTGGTGGAAGTGTTTTTTCTACCCCGGGCAAAGAAATAGAAAAACGCAATTGAGGTTTAATATAGTCTTTAAAAACCTAATTTTAGAATAGTGTTTTCTAGAAGTTATTTGTTGTTTTTCCTCTCGAGAAAAGTTTTAGTTTTCCCTTGTCTTCGGGTAATTATGGTAATGCCTTATCGTTTTTGTTGTTTTGCGCTATTTTTTTTTCTACTTATTTTTTTTTCTTTCAGGGAAGCGAAGTGCCATACATTTATTCAATATTACTTCTCATATTTGTGCCTGTTGCCATTGGCGGTGTCGCTTATGGAGTTGTTAAACTTCAAAATTCAAGACGTAGAAAGTTGAAAATGAAGCTTGAAGAGAATAATAATGGCAAATCAAGTGACAAGATGTATGTGAAAGAGTGGCTGCATCTAAATTTGAAGCGACTTGTGAAGTTTAAATTTGGTCCAGAGGTACTTTCTTCACAACTATTAGCACATTATTATGATGAAGCTATTATTTAAATGTAGAACATATAAAAAATAATACTGTTCAAGACACAAAAAATTATATGGTACTTACCTAATTTATATCTAGAATTATAAATTACTTTTTCTAATTTAAACTTTTCTAATACACCAACTGTCTAACTCTAAAAAAAATATTTGGCGAATTCGGGTAATGTAATTGTTTCTTTTGCTTCAGCATACTTAATTAAATGAAATTTGGTTAAAACGTTTTAATTAACCTTTTGACCCCTTGAAATGCCGGTTAGTCGGGTACATAAAAATTAAGCAGTTAAAGGATATAGGAAAAGGTTTTAATGAACGATTATACACTATATTACTTGTACGTTCAACTTAGTCACTAATGGTAAATCTTGACAGGAGTCAAATTTAGTTTAATTACATAAAAAGAACAAGCTTTTTCAACTGAAAATAATCAGAAATAACAGTTTAAAACGAACAAAAATAATTCCGTATATGATGGGGTCTGCCCTTGCTCGTTACGCTAAAGTAATCGAAACCGCTGAAGCTATCACAACCTCTACAACAGGGTTCTCTGATGTTTAAGTATGGTACATCGTACGCATATATTAGAATACATTGAAACATTGTATATAAATAGGGAAAGTGAAATTTTAGCCTACCATTTAAAATCTGATATTAAACTCGTAGTAGGACTTGCCCCCCCTTTCCCAAGAAATTTCCTGAAGAGGCTTATGAAGCCCACCTTGCCTTCGTGGAGAATTAGATAATTTTGGTATTCAAATGATTTTTTATTTTTATTTGCCCCCCCCCCCCCCATCCTTAATAATAGCTGATGCGCAATTATATATAACTAAATATAATTTTATGAAAAATCTAGTAAATCAACACAAAGCTTTTGAGGAAGCAATGCCCTACCGCGCGGTATTACTTCTTCTGCAACTATTTGATACTGCAATAGTTGATACTGCTTGATACTGCAATAGTTGATACTGCTTGAGACTGCTTGCTTCTGCAATAGTTTTTTGACAATTTTGAATCGATTGGATATCTTAGAATTTTCAATCGATAGTAACTTGGTCCTCTTTGGGGTAAAATCATTGTTTGGTGCCACAAAATGGCAGAAAACGCCACTTCGCCGTGGCACAATCTTTTTTGTCACTTAAAAAGGACGCTAGAACTTTTAATTTCTTTTCCAAAGAAATCAATTTTAATTTATTTCTTTATTTTTTTCTTTATTTCTAATTTTATTATTTTACCTATTTTTGAAAATCAGGCAAATTTTCTCAAGCGCTTAGTTTTTGATGGGCAACATTAAGCTTAATGAATTTTATGCATGTGGAATCAGCATAAAAATTGGTTTTTTTTGGTGTATTTATTGTTATCTAAATTTCTGATCTTCGAGTTTCGCTTACTATTGGCCTAAATCGTTCTTTACTTACAGTTCGTTACCACGAATTGTCTGAAAAACCAGGATTCACATAACTCGATAAAAGTTAAAACATTCTTGTGAAGGCAGATACTCAGTTTGCTTTTGTTTCAGATCAGGGTTTAAAAATTCGTTTCCTCAACCGGCACAATTGTGTTCATTTAAACAATACAAATATGCCCAAAAAACGCAATTTCCAATGAAAACACAGAAAAGGCAATCTAAGGGAGGGAGAATAATCTAGGGAAAAAATTTTAAATTATTTTGAATATTTATTAGTTAGATTAACCTTCGCACACCTTGAACGTTTTTTGATGGAGTTTGGTAATGATAATTTTTTCTTAAAATTTAAATAAGAAGTGCCATGAAATTGAAAAAAATAGGATTTTTTTTGGGGGGGGAGGGTGGTTCTGGATCCAAGGTCTTATGAACTATACCCCGAGGTCAATGTCCAGGCAAATACTAAAAATCCATTTGTTTGACCGGCAGAATTGTTCTAATTTGAACACAATAAACACATAGCGGGTAATTGTGTTTTTCGCTGTCCTTTTTTATAATACCGTGTTCCTTGTGGTTTCGTGTTCAGGTAAATACACACTAAATTGTGTAGGCTATATAGTTTCAAAAGGTGGTAAGTTATGCGTCGTAAATTATACATGAGAGAGAAAAAAAAACTAAGATTATCTTTAGATTATTTGTTTATTGTTAGTTTTGTATTGATATTATTTAAATAGTTATTATTGCAATTTACTGTGATGATTGTTAGTTTATTAATTTACTATTATTGTTTTAATTCTAAATGGTTGATGTTATCTGTGGTTCAGTTCAGTTGTGTGTGTAGAATGTGGAGAGTTAATTGGTGCCAAATAGTTAGTCATAGCAGAAAGCAATTCTGATTAAGGTCAAATACATACGCAGGGAGGGCACTGGGTCTGGACCCCAAAAATCTTAAATTTGTGTGAATTTCAGGACCCTTCTTATTTAAATTATCAAATTACACTTTTATTATTAGGCTCCAGACAAAAAAGGGGTCGAGACAAAACAAATTCTTAAGCATGCGCTTTAGAGTTTTTTTTCATTTTTCATTTTAAGTTTTTTCAAATGAAAAAGTTTAATTTTTTTTTTATTTTTACATTTTTTCGTTAGATATTCACAGTTAGCCTCCTGCTTAGCCTTCACACTTTTCATTTTAACATTTTTTCAAACGAAACATTTTCATTTTAACATATTTTCATGAAAAATTATCATTTTTTTCATTTAAACATTTTTTTTCTCGTTAAATCTTCACAGTTAGCCTTCCCAATTTTCATTTTAACATTTTCTTCAAATGAAAAATTTCATTTTTTTCATTTTAACATTTTTTTCGTTAAATCTTCATAGTTAGCCTTCTTGAGCTCATAGTACTATGTTAACGCGCCTTTTTAGGGAGCGGGGGAGCGCATGGTTGCATGAAGTTGTTTTCAAAGGAGGGCTGCAAAAGTTTTAGAGGAAGAGTGGAGTTTTAAAAAACTTCATATTATATATTTCAATGTATTTATTGTGTTTAAGTAGACTCATTTGTGCGGTTGGGGAGATGAATTTTTCAACCATGAGCTGAAACTGAAGCGAACTGAGTATCCACCTTCATAAAGACATTTTCATTGAGGACGTGGAGTCTGGCTCCTTAAGCGAAATTCAACTACCGTCTAAATGTAGCCTTAATGACCGAAGCTGACCGTACTAGTAATATTGCGTATAATAATTCATTAAAAGCTTTTTTTTTATATCATTGTCCTGCTTTTAATTTTTTTATGTAACCTATTACCCGGGATTTCAAAGGTTCAAAAGGTTACTGAAAACTTTTTGACCACATTTTATTTAATTAAGTGTGCTGAACCCAAAGAAAAAGCAATTATAGTTAATGAAATTGCCAAATAATTTGCTTAATTTTATACAGCTGGTGTATTCCGCCTAAGGTTTTAAATATATTGTTTGATTCTAAATGGTTGATGGAATCTAGATTTAAATGTAATTGTGCAATCTGGAGGGACAATTGCGGGGAATTTCTTTTTACACGGGAATCCAATGGGGATTGGGGGCTAGAGGGCTCCTGGTGGCATTTGGGTCGAATACTTTGCGGTAAATATAATTTTGGTAATAGATGTAAAATTTTGGTAAATAGAGTAAAATATGAATAGCAAATCGGTAGACTGAATTTTGTGTGTTTCTACTAGTGCGTTCAGATTTGAGCTGGGGAGCGGTTGTTTGAAATCGAAATAGGGGCGTTTTGATCCATGGTTTTTAATTCTTAAGAGGGGTGAATCCCACAGAGCATAAAAGGACATTGCGCATAATTCCCTTTGGGCTTTCTCTAAAGCGTGAGTCCTACTCTGTAGTCTTAGATACACTGTGCTTTCGTATGCACTATTTGATTCTGAACGGGCGATGTAATCTCTGGCTCAATTAGATTTGTAAAAGGGTGGTGGGGATAATTTTGCCAAATAGCATGCCATATGGAAAAGCAATGGGGATTAGGGGATACAGGCTTCCCCATATAGCATTTATATTGAATGGTGGTAGATAGAATTGACAGGATTTGAATACTACTATTACTACTACTAATAACTCATTGCATCTCCAATTCACCCGAGGCCAATGTAGCTAATCACGCTCCTAAGAGTGAAAAGTTAGCTATTATAACTCAAAAGGTGTTATGTTACACAAATTGAGTTTGAAGGGAGTGAAGAAAAAGTGATAAAATGTGTTCTGTTTGAAATGTATTTGGTGTCATTTCCCAACTATTTATGAGTGAGAGAAGAAGGTTTAACGAATTTTTGAAAAGAAGTGAAACGATTCTTGGCAGTCAATTATCTTTGGTTTTTATAAATGCTGTTTTGATTTTCAAGTCTTTTCCATTTTTTTTATTTTTTTTTATTTTGAATCTACCAAGAATGTATCCAAGATTTTTTGGGGGGAAGTAGGAAGGTTAGAAAAAACCATAAAAAAAAACGCATCAAAAATTTGTTTTGATGCGTACCCCCTAAGCCCCTGGATAGGGCCTTAGACTCCACTGTTTATCTTTCCTATATAAGTAGGCATTGAATAAATTTTTATTGTTCAATTCAACATAATAGTAAATCAAATAATAATAACTATTACTTTAAAATAAGATTGGTGAAAATGAAGTGAACCGATCGACAAATCTGTGAACGTGGACTGTAAATCTAAGCTTTATAGAAAAGTCACATGACTCATTTTGAATTATCACTGCCGAATTGTAAGTTCTAATGACATCTGATATAAGCGCAAATGCTTGTTATTTATCAATAATTGCTATATTTTCCATATAATTCTTCGATTTTGTATTCACTCCCCCCCCTCCCAGATAAACTTTCAGCGCATTAGCACTAATTGATGGAAAAATTAGAGCTTCATTCATGAATATGCTGAAAAGTATTGAACTTCAGATTTGTTGGGACATCATTAATTATAAATATTTAACTTAATCAGACATGAGAATACTATTAAATTACGTGAATTTGATATTAAAACACAATGAAGGTCGTTAAATTAAATATTAAAATTTACGTTAAACTGAATTAGACATTACGCCATTAAATTCAACATTAAGGCACACAAAAATGAACTTGGACCCTTTTTTATACTGACCTGTCCATAAATAAAAAAAAAAATATTTCCTCATATGCTATATTTTCTAGTTAAAACTGCAAATTTTGACGTAAATTTTTTTTATTTTAATTAATTTCTACTTTTGCAGGAAAACTTAACACTGGTAAATCGTAAAGGCGATATTTTACGGTGCATCAACTTCAAAAATACCGAAACTCTGACTGTCGAAGTTACTGAAGATACGAGAAAAAAACCGATGCTATTAGTACGAGTTCCAAATGATTATGACCTTGTATTAGAATTCGATTCCCTTACCACGAGGAAGAAGTTTCTTACCAAACTGGAAACAACAATGACAGTATGTGGCTGCTAAATTATTTTTCACTCGCAACTTTTTTTTTAGCTTTAAGAGCGAAATTTTTAAATTGAAATTGTTTGTTTAATAGTAAATTTGAATTTTAGTTAGTTTCAATTCTCAATTTTTGATTTCAGCTTCAGTTCAGTTTTTATTTCAATTTACAGAAAAAACTTATTTATTTACTTGTCCCCTTATTTATTATTTATTTATTTATTTAGTGATTTGTCATAAATTTATATATAACCCTCACTATCTGTTGATGCCATATTTATATTATTGCTATTCATTTGTCATAATTAATTTATTTTTATTTATTCTTATTTGCCTTTACTATATATCACCCTCACTTACTTGTAGCGAAATTGTAAACATACACAAGTTGTGTTTAGGAAATCCTTCAAATTCCTCTTTATATATGCGGTATGTAGATCTTTAAATCTATTCTCAGAAACATATCTGTATCTATGTGTAAAGAGTCAGTGAACATTTAATATATATAACCTGTATATTTATGTATTTCTCTATATTATAGATATTAACTATAGAATTTTATATTACTGTTGATTTAGTTGTATATAATCTATTTACTTTTTTGACATTATAACATATGACAGGGGCATAGCAAACATTCTCTTTCGGAAAGAGCCTAATCTAGTCGGGTGGGGGGGGGGGTGTACGTCTTATTAGTTGATATTTTACTCAACATTTAGATTTTGCATAATATTTGACATTTCAGGGGGAGGGGGAGGCTCTGAAACGGTGTGTCAGCTTCTAGAGTGTAACTGCTTATTTACAAGCTTTTAGCTAATATTATAGCTGTCGAAATTCTGCTATATTTCTACCTCATCAAATTAATTCATTAATGCTACGACAGTCAAGGTTTAGCTGACCGGAAAAAGTAATTTCTCATGGGGTTGGAAGGGGGGGGTATGAAATACTGTTTTGACTTCTAAAGTATAACTTCTGATATAAAAGGTTTGGGTTTTAATTCAGATGTTAGAATTGTGCTACATTTATGCATCATTAATTTATTAATAATAAGGATCCCAAATTTGAATTCTAAAAACCTCAAATACTTTTTCAACTTCTAAAGGATAACTGCTGATTTCAAAGGTTTTAGTTCTCGCTCGGCTGTCAAAGGTCTGCTAGGCTTGTTCGTAGCACGTCCGAACAAACTGTGAATGTGAATCTAAGTGTTCCAAATTTAAATTCTATTGGAATCTATGGTGTTCCGCAGTGACCTCCACTGTTTTCTGAGAAGTGGAAGTGATACGATTGGACAGAACGCCGATCATAACCCTCCTCGTAGCTAAACCACGTAGTAAGCTCCTTGTTCAAATAGACAAGCAAGACTTTTGAATATCCTAGTTTTATGAAAAAAGAAAAGAAAATGAATAGTAAATAATAAAAATTAGAAATGATAAGCTAATAGAATAATAATAGTAAAATAATAAAATAATAATTATTAAAATCATATCATATAAGAATAATAATACTTTATTTTACCTGCACGAGCTTCGTTCAATCCTAGTTTTGTCTGTCGAAGTAAATTCCGCTGACCTATTGGTCGTAATCCCTTCCCCTCCTCCTTGGCTAGACCACTTTGTATGCCCCTTGTTAAAAGAGACAGGTGAACTTCCTTAACATAATAGTTTTATAAAAAAAATGAAATTAAAATAATAACATAAATAAAGAGAAAAAAATAAAAGTCGACAACGATAAAGTAATAAAATAATGTGGTTAAAATGAGAAAATAATGATAATAGTAAATATAAAACCATATTGTATAAGAATAATGCCTGGACAATGAGCTTCGTTCAATTCTAGTCTTGCCTGTCGACATAAATTTCGATATTTTAAAAATATGATATTCGATTTGTCGTTTCTGTTGACAGCAACGTCAACACAGACAAAATAACGATAGAGGGGAGATCATAAAATCTTTTATGGCGTCAAAAGACGACAGGCTACGTGTTTCATCTCTTTAAATACTACCAAGTTTTTCCTGTTAGGCTGCGATGATTAAGATGCTGTGATGCTGTTATGATTAAGCATTAAGCCAAAGACTTAATGCTTCAGACTTTGATTGTCATGCACATCAAGTATGACAATTCTACCCTTTACGAGCCTTTTTAAAGTGTTTTCTACCGGCGTCATCTATATGCTACCATTCTAACGAAACGCTTCTCATATTAGAACAATTTTTCTTAGAAGGGGGGTGGGGTCAAAACAAAGAATTATATTTATTTCACAAGAAATTTTTGACAATCTGAGATAAGTTTTTTCCCTGTCCTCCTTATGGCAGACCCTTTGATTCCAGAGGAATAAAAATTCCTCTTCAGATATTTCCAAATTTAAAAAACGCCAAAAATATTCTCCGGGTTGACTTGAAAATTTGTTCAGAAATTGTATCACGCAACCCTTTACCTCACGCACCAAAGCCCCCTTTGCCCCCACCAAAACTGTTTTACAGTAATTTTAAATCAAACTAATGATATTTAATATTGAACATTTACATTTTTAGACATATAAGAAAAACGTTGAGCTCCTGACCACTTATCGAGAACAAATGCTTGCAAATGCTGAAACTCGTGAGCGACGCCAACGCCGACTCGAACATTTTTTTCGAGAAGCTTATGCTCTGACATTTGGACTCAAGCCTGGAGAAAAGCGAAAGCTGGAAGATGTTACTAACGATGTAATTATGGTAAGAATCAATGGGAGTGTTCCAGATTTAGAAAAAAAATTATAGCAATTATTTAATTATTAATCATAATTGGAACGCACCCATAACTGCACAGGGTTAAAGCAAGTGATTATGGATTGGGATTATGTAAAAAACAACATCAGGAAATTATCAGGGGGGGGGGTACTACCAAGAATTATGTTTTTACTAGAGTTTAAAGGAGGGCGTTTATCACTTTCCTCTTTCGATAAACTTTTGAATATGTTTTTAAGGCCTTTTGACCGTCAATCGGGGCCAAACAAAGAACAGATCGTCTCGAATGAGGTGGGAAGAGGTCATAAGAGAGAGTCTGAACCGCATGGGATGAGGATGGGGGTAAGGAGGGAATCTTTGAATAATTTGGAGGGAGGAGGTGCGTGTGCAGCTGTGTTGGCTTCATGCGACTTGAAACCAACTTGAGCGAATGCGTTGGCTAGGGATGGCTGTTAGGTTAGGAGAGGAGTTTATATTATTAGGGGTAGAGAGGAGGTATCAGCTTGTGGCTGCTCCTTAGAGGTGCCTATGGATTTTGCATGCTTTTACATTTATTATATCGAAAAGGGCCGTTTACTTTATAAAAAATGAAAATATTCAATAAGGCCAACAGTGGCGAAATCTCGTCAAATTATGGGGGGGGGCAAATTTGTAGCTAATTTTCCCAAATCAGGTGAAAATGACAGTAAAAACTGAAACATTATCCATATATTACCATAAAGGCAAAGATATGCCACAGAAAACTGACCTTTTTTTCTGGATAGTTGAATTGTGCAGGCTTATCTTAGTTTTGACAAGATTTTTTTTTTCAGAAACTGAATTTCAGCTGAGGGGGGGGGGGCAAACTGAGGTCTGGGGTTGCAAACTTGGGTCTGGAGGGGGCAGTCATTTCTCAGTTTTCACTGTCATTTTCACTTGATTTAGGAAAATCGGCTCCAACTCCCCCCCCCCCTGAATTTCGATTAAATTTCGCCACTGATGAAAAGCATTTATTTTACAAACTTGTTTACACATTGGACATAGACGGAGACTCCCTTAAGATTGATTTGAATGGCCCATCCCCTCCTCATCAACACAAACTCCTGATAATTATTTGATTGTTTCTTTGTCGCGCATAAATTGAAATTATGAAGAATCTAGTATTTTGCTGAAAATACCGTAAGGCCATCTATTCAATGAGTGAAACGAAAAACGACTTTTCCCTGTAAGAAACGTTCGGCTTTTGTAATTAATTTAAATTAAAGCTTTAAGTAAACTTTAAAAGCTGCTTTAACGCATGAACCCGAATAAAGGCTGGAAGATAGAGGAGATTCACCCAAAATTAGTCTAAAGGACCCGTTCCTATGAAAAATTTCGGTTTTAAATACACTTTCGCATTGGTGGTGGACTCCGAATTTTTTTTGTTTTTGTTTTATACATGAGAACCTCTTTTAGTAAATGTGTTTTTTATGCACTTTTTTCCTTTTTTGGAGGGCTTTTCTTTGTTTTCCTTTTGTTTCCTGTTTTGTTTTCCTTTTTGTTTCCTTTTGTTTTTACTTTGGAGGATTGAGCTGAGCTATTTTTTTACTATGTATATTATTGTGATCTTTAGTTGTAAACTTCTCGGTGCTGGATGAGAAATATGACAAGTTAGTTTACCATGGTTAGGTTACCACGGGTTACCTCCTTGACCAGGTGGCTGTTGAGGACTGGGTATGAGAGTTACGAGCATGCCCTTGTGGTTATAAGCTTGTCCACTTCGTTCGCCCGAAGACACGATTTGATAATGAGATTCGGGAAATCACTCATGTCAAACGAGAAACATCGCTCAATTATTCCTCCAACCGCACCGACCCCCAAACTTATCAGGCATCAGAACAGACTACAACCCGTCAAGTGCCGAACGAACTGATTTGCGAATTCCTTCGTACCATATTTTGATAGTGCCTTAAATAAGTGATATTTTTTTCTTCTTAAATGACTGTAAAAATAGCATAATTTAGCGTTCAGTTTTGTTTGCTACGAAAGCTATCTGATTAAACGAATACGAATACGAGGATCGGACTTAGGTACCAGGAGTCCTGGCACCTGAATCGAATTCAAGAGCGCACCCACCACCCCTTTTCCATTCTGGAATTCCGTCAAAAATTGCGAAAAATTACCATGTTTAATTGTATTGGCGTATATAATTTAACAACCCTCTGGAGAAATTTTTTATTTCTTGAGGTAGCTGTTAAACTGATGTTTTTTTTTTTTTTTCGTATAATAAATTTCTCTCTTTCACTCTCTCATGAAAGTAGAATGATTTAACGAAACTAAATCTCAAACTTGAAGTTATGATGTTTTTAGGGGAAAGAGGGAGGGGGGTGTTCAGGGCACAGGGCACATGACAGTAATTCTTGGACCAACACAACCTTTCCTGAACCAGCTCTACAAAATATGTTTTAAGGTTATTTTTGTCAAAAATGCGGATGCAAATTTTTCGCTGTCAACCAAAGATATTACATTTTCAATAACTTTATTTCTATACTATTTTATATCTTTTGAGGTTCAACCTCAACCAAATATATAGTTTACATGGGCAAATATTTGGTTTATAAAAGTCATATTCTTGGTTGACTTTTCTGTCAACCAAATATATTACTTTTTTCAGTAACTTTATTTCTATGCTGTTTTATTTCTTGTGAGGTTTCAATCTCAACCAAACTTATGGTTTATATGATCAAATATATGGTATATAAAAGTCAAAACACGGTTGACTTTTCTTTCAACCAAACATATTAAATTTTTCAATAATTTTATTTCTACACTATTTTAATTTTTTGAGGTTCAACCTCAACCAAAATTCATGGTAAATATGGTCGAATATATAGTTTATAAAAGTCAAATATACTGTTGACTTTTCTGTCAATCAGATATATTACATTTTTCAACAATTTAATTTCTATACTATTATAATTTTTTGAGGTTCAACCTCGACCAAATTTTATGGTAAATATGGTCGAATATATAGTTTATAAAAGTCAAATATACTGTTGACTTTTCTGTCAATCAGATATACTACATTTTTCCATAACTTCATTTCTATGCTATTCTATTTCTTGTGAGGTTTCAACCTCAACCAAATTTATGGGTTAAATGGTCAAATATCGTATATAAAATTCAAATACCTGGTTGACCTTTCTATCAAGCAAATATAGTACATTTTTCAATAAATTTATTTCTATACTATCTTGTGAGGCACGAGAAATCGTAGCTCAAGAGGTATATTGAGTAAGGCACAAGGGATAGTCCTTAATTCATAGCTTCAGGCTTAGCAAACATAAGATTGCGGGTAGGGTTAGGACACTCAAATGTCATTTCACTGTCTTTGGTATTTAAATTCTCCTTTCTGGAGGAAATTCAGTGTTGAACATGCCCTTTCTATTTTCCAGCTGTTACCAAACAGCGTTTATTCCCTAAGCCCCCCTTAATTCCCTTTTTTGGGAAATAGGTTACTCATAGGTTCCAAGTACCAAGGACAGTGAAAAATGAATTGAATCTTTTAACTCAGTTACGTGAAAATTAAAACAGCTTAGTATGTCTTAAAAAATAAAGAAAAGTCAGGTCTTTAATACCAAAAGTCAGTTAATCAGGTAAACGTCAGGTCGAATGTAGTTAAGGAGTTTTTGCTTCTTGCAGGCGAAAAATTTACACAAAGTGGAAACATGGGTGAAAAGTTAGTAAAAGTTAGCTAAAACCAGATGACATAATGCAGAAGGTGCGGCTTTTCTTTAAAAGTGTAGTTCCCTTTTTGGATCAACAGATTGTTAATGTTTGAATTTTTTACTGACGAATAAAATTGTCAGTTCTACGTGATTAGTATTGCTTATTGATTTGCACAGTTCAAAGTGGCAACACTGGCGAAAATGTCATACTGCCCTAGAGACTTCAAAAGTTTTGAAGCAAAAAAAAAGAAAACAACTTAGAAAATCGTGGTTCCCAGGTATGAATAGACTTAAGGTGCGTCCAGGGGGACAAAAAACGTTTTTACTTTATTATTCTTGGTACTTTACGTCCCCTTTGCCTTGCAAATTATGTAATTTATCCTTTTTTTAAGGTAATGCGGACATCTCTTTCACGCTCGGAGTTCGCAAATGCTCTCGGAATGAAGTCGGACGACGTTTTTGTTAAGATGATGTTTAACATAGTGGATAAAGATGGTGACGGACGAATTTCTTTCCAAGAGTTCCTAGATACCGTTGTATTGTTTTCAAGAGTAAGTTGGTTCAATGAATAAACAAAAGAAAAAAGAAAGTAGAGAGAAAAGAAAAAAAAAGTAAAAAATATAATATAATTAAATTCAATCCACTGCACCGTTCTGATTTAATACATGAAAAATGAAATGAAATGAATTAAGTAAATGAAAAAAAGTTCAATGGACATCACAATTACAATTATTTGATAGACCTTAGTGTATCAGAGGAAAAAAAACAACCAAATTTAGACGTGTTTTTCTGTTACTCGAATATTCCTCAAATTCATATGTCCACGGAGGTCCCCTGAAGAGGGGGGGGGGAGGTAGGGGCTTGTTCCTAGGTTGCATAATTGATATTTTGAGGGTAACAAGGATAATAAGTAATTATTGAAAATTCTGATGAAAAGAATCACTGATATAATTTTCATGAATTATCTTGAGCTGCATTAACACCAGAAAATCGACGAACAATTGGCTGGTAATTGGATTGTATTTATTTTGCTTAAATACAGACTTAAAAATGCCTGCGTAAAATAAAAATAAAAATTCGGGTTCGGTATTGAAGTATATCTTTGTGTAGATCAGGCTGTTGTGCTATACTTTGAAGATCTGTCAAAAGAAGTGAGAAAATTCAAAAATAGAAAAACGCTGTTAGTTCTGTATTAGTTCTTGCTCGGAATAAAATAAAAGTCCAAAATAGGGATAAAATCCTTTTTAATAGACAGTATATAATAAATTTCACAAAAATACCAGATATTTCGGTCATTTATACAGTTACCGTCATCAACAGTTTTACTACTGATGACGGTCACTGTATATGTGACCGAAATATCTGGTATTTTTTGTGAAATTTATTGTACACTGTCTATTAAAAAGGATTTATCCCTATTTTGGACTTTTATTTTATCGTCATGGGAAGGCAGTGTGGTCTCAGAAATTTTCTTGCTCGCAGTTTTTTGCCTCTTTTCTTCTGTTTTATACTTGTATTTTAATAACTTTATCGTATTAATTAACATTTTTTTTTGGTTATTTCTAATTTTGTGGACAAGTTTGGGTTACTTAAGTGAAAAATTTACATAAAAGTGGTTTTGATTACAAATCTCAAGTATAAATGTACCGAAAAAAACCCTATTTTTAATCATTTTATTAATTTTAATGTATTAATTAAAATTTTTTTTTGTTATTTCTAATTTTGTGGACAATTTTCGGTTACTTAAGTGAAAAATTTACATAAAAATGGTTTTTATTACAAATCTTAAATATAAATGTACATTTTCCTTTTGCAGCTAAAAAGGGTCCGAGAAAAAATTGCATTAGGATTCGAACGAGGATGAAAAAAATTTAACGGTGAATGTAGTTAGATTTGAGTATTTTAGGGACATGGAATATTCCCTAAAATAGGGACCCATGTCCCCATGTCCCTATTTTAGGGAATTATTTTAGGGAATATTAAAAGTGTTTTCACTTAAGAACAAAAATGACAACCAATATTCTTATTTTGCTGGGGATAATTTCCTATTATTTTATTATTATATTATTATATTATATAAATATATTATATAATTATATTATTTCGCTATAATATAATATATTATATTATTATATTATATAATTATATTACATAATTATATCATTTGCTATAATATAATATATTATATTATTAGATAATTATATTATTTTTCCTGGGGTTAGTGGTTGTGTAAAGGCCTTTAAGTCTAAATCAGTGATTTTGCCTTATATCCAAGGGCCTTGATAAACAGCATGCGATTCGAGGATAAGATAATAATATGGAAAATAATAAGATAAAAATAATCTAATGAAAATAGTTAGGTAAATATAAACTGATATGGAACGATACAGCTTACCGCCCTGATCTTGTACTAGACACCAAAGAACTCAATCGATTGAAATATAATTCCACACTGAATGAATGCTTCGAGATTTTTATTTTGTCTTGCCGCTGACAATTCTTCTTCTGTTGGATCTCATAGCCTAAAGACGGAAGTATACTTCATTACAGTTGGCAACCCATGGTCCGCACATCATTGGAGTTACTTTGTGAGTGGTGGGGATGAATGAAAAGATTACCGATAATGATTAGAGCCTTACCTACCTTCAATTTTATTATACCCCCAGCCAAGGGCGTATCGAGGGATTTGTTTGGGGGGGGGGGGGTTAACGCATTAAAAATTTGTTCATTTTTACCGCCTTGCCACCATGTAGAGCCTTGCTTCCAGCCCTACTTGGAAAAATTGGAAATTTGGATCTCATTCATTTTTTCTTAATAGTATTCGTTTATTTTTATTGTAGGGGCGAACAGAAGATAAATTAAGGATCATTTTTGACATGTGTGACACTGACAAAAACGGCGTTATTGACAAGCTTGAATTATCAGAAATGCTCAGATCTTTGGTGGAAATTGCAAGAACCGATAAAAGTCTTCCTGATAATCAGGTAAGTCACCAGTTTGAAATAAGGAAAAGGGTAATGAGGAAAGAAAAAGAAGAAAGGTAAATGAAGAAAATGGAGACTAAAGGTTAACAAACGAGAATTTCATAGAAAAAGTTTTGCGTAGAATCTGACTTAGTCTATTTTTCTAGATGGTTCAGTCCAGGTCAAATTATTGAATAACCATTAACAAGCAACTCTTCCTTCAACAGCTTCTCTTAGCTTTGTCCTCTTCTTTTTCCAAATCAGTTCCTATTGAAGTATGATTCTACGGGTTAGATCCTTCCTACTTCTGTTCACATTGGAAATAAGCTCTAATTATATCTACGTGGTGATTTTAAAATCTTTTGACTCTCTGACAGTACTTTTGCTTCTACTTGACCGCACTTAGTTGCCTTTCACAACATCAAGAAAAGGGGGTTTGGTAAACAGGCGAATTCTCTAGAACCCCAGAACTCCAGTACCACAGACCCCAGAACCCCAAGACCCTTTTAGGACCCCATAATTAGTTTAATTTCAAATTGCCTGAATTTGCTTTCTTCATGAAACCTCTCCTCCCCCAAAAGCCTTTCTTTTTTGATTACCCTTGGTCTTCATTGGCAGTGTTTACGTCATAAGATGCTAAATTGGAATGAGCCCCCCATAGCCGCGGGGAGGGGCTGAGTTATAATACGTTATGCTGTTAAACTGTAAGTTAGTTCATAATTTATGATATGATAAACTGGTGATCTTCATGTTTGATCAAAACACTACCCCCCTCTCCTCGCTCAAAGAAAGATATAAAAATAATAGTATCTGCCACGTTAATAACACTAGTAGGATCCAAGGGATTTGAAAACTGATGACAGATTGGAATACCCCCCCCCCCCCCCCCGAATAATATGAAATCAGAAAAGAATATGCTACATGCCATCTATGTCGCTTTTCAGTTCTAAATTCGTATAGTAGTAGACTAGGTATATTAGCAAAAACAAATAAAAAATAACGGTGGTTTAGTTTCCATTATTTATTTTTTAATCAAAATGGAGCTTCTGTAAATATTTGTAATTAATTTTGCAACGAGAGTCCGTGTTTGATGTTACTGTGGCTACATAATATTCCCGATGTTTAAACCTTTTTCCTTAATTCCTAAATCTTTTTTTTGTATGTCTAATTTTATGTTACGTAAGTTAATTTTATTTTATGGAAAAGTCAATGCAGTAGCAACAAAATGGCGCATTTAATGATGAACAATTAATGAGTTTTGAAAATAATCTAGTAAGTTTATTCTAAAAATCCCTTCATCACCAGAGCTTGAATCTCCATCTCTAATCCACTTTTTTAATTTTTGAAAAGTTTTATTCTGATGATTTTACACGCTGATCCTGATGGTTTTATGGATTGTGTGTTAGCCTTTTGTGAAAGGACTTGTTTAAGTGTGCAAGGTTACACTCAACCTTTCCAAACAGCAACGTGGTACTATTTCTGCTATATGCAGCTGAAACTTAGCATCAAACAGTTCATCGTAACGAACTGTAAGTAAGGAGCGGCCCGGCTCAATACTTACCGAAACTCTAAAAAACGGAATTTTGATACCAGTAGATACATCAAAAGAATCAGGTTTTAATGATGATTTCAAATATATAAGTTTTATCAAGTTTAGTCCTACCCATCAAAAGTTACGCGCCTGAGAAAATTTGCCTGATTTCCAAAAAAAGAGGGAAACACCCCCTAAAGGTTATAGAACCTTAATGAAAATCACACCATCAGATTCGCGTATCAGAAAACCCTACTGCAGAGGTTTCAAGCTCTTATCTGCAAAAATGTGGAATTTTGTATTCTTTGCCAGAAGAAAGATCACGGATGTGTGTTTATTTGTTTTTTGTTTTGTTTTTCCCCAGGGGTGATCGTATCAATCCAGTTGCCCTAAAATATCGTGGGAGGGCTCAATCAAACGGAAATTAAAAGTTCCAGTGCCATTTTTAAGTGACCAAAAAATTGGAGGGTAACTAGGCCCCCTCCCACGCTAATTTTTTTCCCAGAGTCACCCGATCAAAATTTTGAGATAGCCATTTTGTTCAGCATGATCGAAAATATAATAACTATGTATTTTAAGGATTACTGAATCCCCCAAAGTCCCCGGGGGAGGGCTGAAATTTATGAACTTTACCCAATGTTTACATATAATATTGGTTATTAGGAAGTATACAGACGTTTTCAGGGGGGATTTCTTCTGGTTGTGGGGGGGTATGTGGGAGGATCTTTCCATGGAGGAAATTTTCATGGGGAAAGGGACATTACTATGAAGGGGGAGCCGGATTTCCCAGCATTATTTAAAAAACGATCAGAAATTAAATTAAAAAAAAAAATCAACTGAAAGTAAGGAGCAACATCAAAACTTAAAACGAACAGAAATTATTACGTATATGATTGGGTCTGCCCCCTAGTCAATGCCTCGCTCTTTGAGCCAAAGATTTTTAGTACTTTCATAAGAGCTATTTGTTCTAATTAACGGCTTTTGTGATTAAGGGGTCATTTTTAAAGAATTGGAACAAAATTCGAATTTTAGCGTAAAGAGCGAGGTATTGACTCGGGGCGAACCCCCTAATATGCGTATTAAAAATATATGAATATAGAAGTTCGTTACGTAAGTTTTTTCGTAAGTTACGTGTATTTATTACTAATAAAATCGTTCGTAAATAAAATTAAACAACTTTCGAGAAAGCCATTTAACCAAATAAAAGTAAAATGAATATGCAAATTTTTTTTTTAATTTTTCATGTACGGTGAGCCAAAATAAAAACCTGCATTAATTCAAAAACGTTCAAAAATTAAACAGAAAAAAAGCTTTTTTTTAACTGAAAGTAGGGAGCGACATTAAAACTTAAAACGAACAGAAATTATTCAGTATATGAAAGGGGCTGTCCCCTCCTCAACGCCTCGCTCTTTACGTTAAAGTTTGGCTTTCTCACAACTCTATTTTTTAAACAATAAAAAAATTCCATTTTTCCATTTTTTCCATTCACAACTTCCATTTTTCCCCCTACGACATATATTTGTTTAATTTCTTATCCTAGATGGTGGAAGGTCAGGTTCGCTAATTCATACCTGGAATGAAGATATCCCCCCTCCCAAATACATGATGCTATCGATAAGAATCCGGCTTCTTTTTTTTTGTTTATCACTAGGAACTGGACGTAGATTCGTGTCTTTGTAGTGTATTGACTATTCCCAGATTTTCCAGCACTTTCCCTAAACTCCCCGATAGAGAATAGAGCTCTCCCAGATCTTCCCGAAAATTAACCTTCGTAAATACACGAATGTTAACAGGAAAAAAGATTTCTAATTTTTTTTTAATGTCAATCTCCAGGGAGATTTTGGAGAACCCATTTTTTTCCGGAAAAATTTAATAAATCTCGAAAAAATCAGGGACAGTGAAAGAACTGCAGATTTTCGCTTCGTTAAGTTACCACAAACAAGGCTGGTAATATTAGCATATCTAGGGTCATTTGGAGATTTGACCGTATATTCATGACCTAAATTAGGAACATTTTTTAGGGGGTTATGGACTCGGAGAGGATTACGATGAAGGTAAGTATTTGGATCTGGAAACCGGTAGCATAAAAGAAAAAGAAAATGAAAACATTTTGAGGATCAAGGAATTCAGACAACAACCAAAGAACCAGGTTTTTTTTCAAATAATATCAGGTCAAAGAGACTTGGGAATAACCTGTTATTTTAAAGTTTGGTTTAAAAATGATGTTTTAAGGTGAGTTTGTGATTTAACGACCAATTTTTGCCTCTTTGTGAAAGAAGAAGGGCTTGGAAAAAGAAGAAGGGCTTGGAAAAAGAAGAAGGGCTTGGAAAAAGAAGAAGGGCTTGGAAAAAGAAGAAGGGCTTGGAAAAAGAAGAAGGGCTTGGAAAAAGAAGAAGGGCTTGGAAAAAGAAGAAGGGCTTGGAAAAAGAAGAAGGGCTTGGAAAAAGAAGAAGGGCTTGGAAAAAGAAGAAGGGCTTGGAAAAAGAAGAAGGGCTTGGAAAAAGAAGAAGGGCTTGGAAAAAGAAGAAGGGCTTGGAAAAAGAAGAAGGGCTTGGCTATCGGAAAGGCTTGGAAAAATGAGAGTCATGATTTATATTCAATATGTTCTTGTTCAATGAAAATATGCTCCTGTATGTGTTAAATGGTGGAAGATATAAGACAGAAGGCATTTGGGCATTTCAGCTATAATCGAAAGTTGCTGTTAAGTGTGATTGGGAGTGAACGTCATGATACTATTAGGTGGCTGGGAGGTTACTGTACGAATCTCATTGAAAATTGTTGGGCGTTATAGGCTAAGTTTTTTTATAGGCTAAGCTTTTTATAGGCTAAGTTTTTTTTTCAACTTGTTTATGTTGGTGTTCGTCATTTTACGGATTTTCATGGTCATATGTCTTTTTTTTTGCAATAGCCGTGGCGTCATTGATCTTGAAAGCAGTTTTGAGTATTCTACGAAAATCCTCGCTGGATTATTCTATGTAACTCATTAATTGAGAAAAGTAAAAGAAAATATTCTAGCTGTAATTGTTGAGGGTCCGTGTCTAATTGAACATCTGGGGAGGGGAGCTAAGTCTCTACATTTAGATAGTTCTCCAAATGTATCTCCTGCACTGATTGTTTTCCTTCTAGGTCACCAAACTAATTGACAGCATGTTCGAAGAGGCCGGTTTGGAAGCCAAAGAATCGTTAACTTATGAGGACTTCAAGCTAATGATGAAAGACTACAAAGGAGACTTTGTTGCCATTGGCCTGGAGTTTAAAGGGGCTAAACAGAATTTCTTAGATACGTCAAACAACGTTGCCAGGTAATTTTTTTCCATAATTGTTCTCAATGGTTGGTGCTATCAAATGTATGTGTGCTGAAAAACAGGTTCAAAAATACCCAAAAATAAAATTTTCAGATTGAATTTATCTGAAATTCCCTGGGATGGTCTTGATCCCGAGGTTATGCTATCCCCCGTTCCTTCCACTTTTCAACGTTTGCCAGGTAATTTGTTTCCATAATTGTTCCATAACGTTGCCAGGTAATTTGTTTCCATAATTGCTCTCAATTGTTGAAGCTATCAAATGTATATGTGCTGAAAAATAGGTTCAAAAGTACGCTTTCAACACTTGCGACGAAACAAATAGTGTTGATTTACCTTAGAACATATACGTTATGGAAAACCGCCTTCTTATAAAAATATTTTTTTCAGGCATTAGTCTAAAGACAAATTTATATATTTCGGATATACGAGAGGTCATACAATCACGATGTTGTGCTAGGATTATTTAAAACTGGATCCAATCCCCCCTTATGTTGGGGAGCCGTCTTAATAAAAAACAAATACCATGCATACGCCCCCTGTGTTCATTTGTGTTCACAGGAGTTATGCATTCCCACAGAAGTAACACCTTGATGTCATTATCTTTTGTAACACCTTTTGTTTGCATATGGCTTCCACTTCTTGTTTATAGCGATGGTACTTGGTTCTTTTTTCATTTGTGCATTAGTCTCCACTACTGTTTCAATTGTTTGACTTGTTTCAATAGCTTTTATTAGTGTTCCACCTTCACTTAACAGTCTTTCTCTTATCCTGTTGCCCTGCAGACCAAATACCTATTTATCTCTCACCATTTTATCTGAACTGTTTCCAAAATCACAATCTAGTTTTATTTTATATTCAGTAATAACAAATAATAACATAGGAACAAAAGAGGCTTTGCTACTATTGGCCTGTAATTTAAAGTAGCTAAGTAAAATTTCCTAAAGTTTTTTTCAATAATTGTTGTGAGACTGGTCTTAAAATGCTAAAAAATTAAATACTCAAATTTATCCAATTTTTCAATAGGCGGGGGTTCTTCAGGCAATCTTGATTTTAGTTGGCGCTGGAGTGGGAGTTCTCATCACCTTTGTGTGCAGTTGAGCAAATGAATCTTTCAAACAGATAATAGCAATAGGATCAAAAGAGGCTTTATCACTTTTAGCTTGCAATTCAAAGGCGTGACACAAAATTTCTTAAATGCCTAAAAACCGGTATTATATTAGTATTTTCTGAAATATATAATGTCGGAAAACGAGATTCCGAAAATAAATTTGGGGTTGCCTTGATGTCGCTGTTGCCCCCTCCACTCTATTTCCTGCGCAGTTATAAACATGCATTTAATCTTTATTGTGTACTCAGTAACATCATTTAATAACAGTAGCAACCAAAAGTGACTTTGTTGCTATTAGTCTGGAATATAACTAAGACAAACAGAATTTCATATATATCTCAGAAAACGCTGCCAGGTCAGTTTTTGGAAAAAATTTTCTACTTATGATGCTAGCAACGTATATCTGCTGAAAAATGGATCCTGAGAAGCCGAAAAATTGAATGATCAGGATAAGTCAGGAATGATCAGGATCAGGATAAATGCTAGCAACGTATATCTGCTGAAAATTGGATCATGAGAAGCCGAAAAATATGATCAGGATAAATCAGAAATGATCAGGATCAGGATAAATGCTAGAAACGTATATCTGCTGAAAAAACGGATCATGAGAAGCCGAAAAATTGAACGATCAGGATAAATTTGTCGAATTTCTCAACAAGTGGGTTTTTTGGATACTAATAAAGCTGGGGGGGGGGGAGGGACTTATTCACCCTTCTGTGCTGTTAAGCATATGAATTAAATCTTATATCTTATATTCACAATAATATAAAATAATAGCCTCAGAAAGAAAGGAGACTTTATTACTATTGGAAATGAACTTGGAAGAATGAAACATAATTTCTTAGATACTCAATTAGCACTGCTATGTAAAGGAAAATGTTTCTCTGTTTAGAACTTAAAGCTCGAATAAGAATTTTAAGCCCTATAGTTGCGATACCCAATAGTAAATATATATTTTACGCCCCAAATATTGGTACCATATGAACAAAATAAAAGAATGTAGTTTAGCAGTGACTAAACAAAAGAAGCAGTAAATTGCCTTCGAGATATACTGACCTCAAATCACAACGAGAATGAACATCATTAAACCGTGCTTGTGAAGGTACCCCCCTATTTCAGTAGATATTTCTACGTGGAAGTGCAACGTCCTACAAAGCTGTTCTTTAAATGCATGGTATGGGTTGCCTCCACTTCTATATAATCGGACCAACGGTTGATTTTCTGTATGTCTCTCGAGAGAAAGTTTTCTCCTAAAAGCTAATGACTTCGTTTTTAGTTTGATTAAATAAAAAAAAACAAGTTTTTCAATTGAAAGTAAGGAACAACATTAAAACTTAAACGAACAGAAATTATTACGTATATGAGGGGTTTACCCCATCCGTCGCTCTTTACACTAAAGTTTATCTTTTAAAAGTTCGAAAAAAAACTTTAGCGTAAAGAGCGAGATATTGATGAGGGGCAACCCCCTCATATACGGAATAATTTCTGTCTGTTCTAAGTTCTAATGTTGCTCCTTACTTTCAGTTGAAAAAACTTGTTTTTTTTTATTTAATTTCTGATCGTTTTTTGATATTGCCGGGAAATTTTCCATGGAGGCTCCCCCTCCATAGAAAATTTCTTTCACTACGAAAAATTCCTCCATGGAAAAATCCTCCCACGTAACCCCCTCCCCCACCAGAAAATCCCCCCGAAAAATATATGTATATTTCTCAATAACCGATACTATATATAAAAAATGGGCACAGTTCATAGCTTGCAGCTCTTCTCCTGGTGACTGCGGTGGGTAAAGTCATGCTCAAAGACATAGTAATTCAATCTTTCGACTATGCTGAGCGAAATAGCTGTCTCAAAATTTTGATCGGGCGACTTTGAGGAACCCTTTTCCTGATCCTCTAGAATCACTGGTTTGATACGATCACCCCTGGAAAAAAAAACAAAAAAAAAACACACACATCCGTTCATCAAGACTCTGTTTCTTAGAGTTTCGGTTACAGTTGAGCCGAATCGCTCCTTACTTACAGTTTATTACCACGAACTGCTTGATTTATGGAAAGTTTGAGAGATATTACCATGTGGTATACGATACCAAATATGGCATTGTAGCATTTTGATGGGGTTAGGCCCAAAATACCTTCATTGAGTCTTTAAAAACTTGACATATTAACAGCAAATATACAAATGTACGAAAAAAGGGAAAAAAATAAGAAACAGACAGGACAACATTATTTCTTTCACTTTACAGAACGTGACTAACAGTGATCTTAGCAAGAGTTACGATATAAAGTACATTTGCTGTCTAACAAAAAGGGGAAATCAATCAAAATATCAACAAAAGGTTTTCAGTTTCTTTATTGAACCTCCCGTGGGATATTCCACCCAAGATTGAATTAAGGGGCGGGAGAAGAATAATCTAGGACGTCGTTATAAGTGAAAGAAAACACGCGAAAGGTCAAGATGTATGAAGACATGGGAAATTATTGAAAACATTTTTGAAGGTCAGAAACCATTACGATTTCTCATTCTTCTCTCTTTCAATGAGAATATCCTCATTCATTTATTCTATTCACTCGGGTACTTGTAGCTGAATCAGATGAATTATTATAAACTGAAATACTACAAAAACCTGGACGCTTTACCAGCAGAGAAGTTGGTGATTTTTGGCTACTGGCCTGTAATGCCGTTGATGTTTGACCGCTTAAAAGGGCCTATCGTATATAGCTGAAACAAATATTTGCAGTGACAGAGAAATAGAAGCTAGGCTGATATAACATAAAATGCTTATACGATAAGCGAGATTAATTCAAGTATCATGATGGATCGGTCCCCTTCTTACCTGCTAAAAATGCATAGCTCATCCATTTGACTGAATGCTATATACTAGAACTCATAATTAAAAGATATTTCAAACTGCGAGCCTGTTGGGGCTTCAGGTGTAGACTCATGTGAAAAAGTGTCCCAGAGCTCTTACGTCGTGTAATAGCTGTGCAATTATGCGTGATCACTGCAGCAGTAACTTTTGGTCTCCAGGTTTTGGACAGAGAAAATATTTGATTGTGGTTTCGTACACGATGTAGCACTTCTTTCTGACTCCGAACCATAGCAAATCCTAGTCCCTATTTGATGAAGTAGTAAGAACTGGTCAACCAGAAAAATAGCTGGAAGAAGGCCGAAACCATGGTTGGTCAGACTACTTCAGCGGACGGTTTATCAAATTATTTGGTCACAGAGGACGAAATGGGCTCCTTTTTTTGGGGAGGGGGGGGGGAATCGTACAGCTGCTCTTGCCCGTTCGACAAAGACTTCGGCTTGTTTCTGCACGACTTGTCGATAGCTCTATTGATCTGAGAGTTTCAGCCATTTTCGATCACGACTTGCATTCCTTAAATCTGGTTTTATTTCCCAAGCAGTCTAGCAGGCTGTACACTTGTAGGCTCTTAACTATTTTGACTGCTAGTTGACTCCATAGTTTTTATGCTCTTTGGCCTAGGCATAGTCTCCTGAAACTAAAAACTTCCAAGAGAAAGGCCATAACTTGATTTAAACTATTTCCAATGCTTTTATTAAATTATCGTGTAAAGTGCTTATAGTTCTGTCAATGAAGGAGGTGGACCTTTACCCCCCCCCTCTAAAATTATGCTCACGAATTTGTGCTCTTTGACTTGGCATGGAGCTGTAAAACCGAGACAGTAGGTTTCGTTTTCTGCAATTGGACGGGCGCATGGGTGTATAATATACTTAGGTGTGACGAAGAGACCAAAGGATCTGGTACAGCGAAGAGACCCACAAATAGAATCTACTACTGCTACTACTAACAACTCACTTTAGCACCAAGCAGCCTAAGGCCAACACAGCTCTGCACGCTTATCCTCCATTCCAATCGATTCGGAGATTCCCTCTTTACACCCTCCCAAGAAGTTCAAATTTCCTGAAAATCCTTTCTTATGGCATCTTCCAGTCCAACTCGTGAACGACCTGCTTTCCGTTTGGCTCTGGACGGAAATCTGAAAAGGATGATCTTTGGCAATATGTCATCCTTCATCCGCAGAACGTATCCTGGCCATCTCTGTCCTAGAAAGCGGGATATAACCCATTTTTCGTACAGCTTAATGTTTTAAAATACGGTCAGTAAAACGGATATCCAAAAAACTATCACTAGACAGTTCCTCTGAAAAATAACTAACCAATCTTTGTTCTCTTTGAAATTTGTTTTGATCTTAAATCTAATCCTAAATTTGGATGCAGAACAGGAATGTCACACATTTGTATTAGAATATCCTCTCTTTTTGGATTTTATATTTCTTAACATTGGACGTAATCGTCTCTCACTAGGTTGCTAGCTACCGCTGCAACCCGGATAAACTCATCCAAAGCACATTAAACATATCGAAGAGAGGGGCAGCGCACCCAAGGGACAAACCAAGATACGTGTCTCATCAGTTGGGGCTTGTGTAAAGTTGAGGCTTGTGTGAAGCTGGGACTGGTGTCAAGTTGGGGCTAAGCAGCCATTGCTCGGCTGGTCTGTTGAGGCGGGAATATAAGTGATTTTTTTTTTTTTTAATTATGGATTTTCAACGGTAAGAACATTCATAGGGAGTATCAGGCCCAACTTAGTAATTGAATAAACACGGATGTGACAAAACCAAAAAAACAACAAATTCTTCACAATTTCAATATTCCCCCTCCCTCTGTCAAAAAGTCAGGATTTGTACGAACCACCTTTTATTTCTTTAAAGGGTTGCGTAAAGCTTGTATTTTTAATATTTAAAAATCTGCGCCCCGAAATGTGGCACCCATTAAATAATCGTCACGTACATGCCTTACCCGTGGATTGATTTGCTACTGGGCATATATTTTAAAGTTTAATCACTAAAATATAACCGTTAAACAGCTCGTGGTAAGGAACTGTAAGTGATGATTGACTCGAGCTAATAGTAATTTATACTCTAATAGAAATCTTGATGTATATTGTATACATGCATAAATAGAATTGAATCCTATGGTGATTCCTATAGTGATTCTATATATGTAAAATTCGTTACGTAAAATATATGTAAAATTCGTTAGGCTTAATTATCAACAGTAGTGATCCTAAAACATTGGCCTAATTTTAGAAAAAGGGAGAAACGCTGAAAAGGGAGTTTGCATTGAGGAAGATTACGCGATTAAATTCAGCATATTACAGAACTCCAATGCAAATGCTTCAAACCCCTATTTACAAAAATAGAGAATTTCGTGTCTTTTCCGAGAAGAATAATCATGGATGAGTGTTTCGATTTTTAATTTTGGCGCAAAATAACAATTTTGATCCAAAGAGGGCTAAATTAACAGTTCTTGGATAGCCAACTGATATAGAGTTGTAAAAACTAGCCCTATATAGGCATGTGAGCCCCCGCGCGGCCATAATGCCGCGCGGGGGCATATTTATTCTTGAAGATACATGCTGTCTATGAAAAATACACGACTAATACCGACGGATATTTTAAAGCTTAATTTTAACCCAGTAGATTTATTTGAAATTATATTTATAATAAGAATTATATTATTTAAAATTTCATATATATATATGCAATTATATGAGATTGTATCGTTGAACATCAGCTGTCAGGAAGTGTAAATAGATCCTACTATGCGGAAGGGGACCTAGAGCCTGGAAAGATGCAGTTTTAGGCCCGCATTTTCTGACTTTCAGTGAGAAAGCATATTGGAGGAGGGTGGGAGGATTACCCTCAGTTGCCATTCGTTCTAGAGAATACTTTTGGTCTAAGCCTGTAATATGAGTGCTGCGGAAGGAAAGGTCCTCTTTTATTACAGAAATATATAATATACCGTAAAAAAAGTGGTAGGCTACTTGTCGGTTATTGGAAACACACCCAAGAAGCGAAGGACAATTTATGGGGACGCCAGAGTCCCGCTTGCCCAGAGTCTCAGGCAAATGACCCAAAACTTGCTCACATTGCGGGGCTGAGCTGAGCGAATGAATATGTACTATTTGGAAGATGATTGGAGAGAGACCCAGGTGGAGAGAAGCACAGTATAAGGGTACAATTATAGAACCAAAAAAATTTTTGGGGTTAATCCTAATAAAATATAACAATACATGATGATAAAATAACACTAAAAATAAAATAATGGTAACCTAACCAACGTAACGTAATCTAACTATAAAATATAACAATACATGATGGGGGGCTAGTATTGTGTTTCAAGCAGTCAATGATGTTATTCATCTCTGTATTTTTCTTCAATTGTTTTGAGTCTTCTCCGATAGTATTTTGTCATGACAATTACGGTTGGTAGTTCGGGTCTACTACCAAGTAGTACTATAGTAGTACAAATAATACTGCCGTTAGTACTATAACCTACTATAAATTTTTTGCCTGTAATATGAGTGCTGCGGAAGGTCCTCTTTTATTACAGAATTACATACTATACTATAAAAGAAGGGGGATAGAGGGGGAGGGGTATTATTATTATTACTAGTATTATTTTTATTGTTGTCATTCTTATTATTGTTATTGCAAGGGGTAGGGATCATCTCCTTTAAAAAGCATTGTTGGAAGAACTCCATTTGGAAAGCAGGAAAGTGGGGATCTTGAATTTTTTTCGGTATCTTAGATCTTTCTTCATATCCCTGAGGTTATTAGTAAAGTTTAAAAATTGTTAGAATTTTTTAGTTTTAAAAGTAATATTTCAATGTAGGTTTCACTTTTATATTTTATTTGTGTTATGCTGGGGACGGCCCCTGGACATAGGGTGGAAATATTCATAGCTGTTCTACTTGTTTATTTGTTGTTTGTGATGGAAAGGTAATGTAGTCTTCGTCGCCATTAAACTTTAAGTAAAGAGTGACCCTTGTGAATGGAAACCGAAACTCTAAAAAATTAAGTTTTTATTTAAGCATGTAACTCAAAGAACGTGCTATTTATGCTGATTCTAAATACACAGAATTCAATAGTTTTATGTTCCATTATGAAGTTTTAAATTTTTTGTCTCGGACTGATCCGAGTCTATTTAGTTTTATATATTTGTTATTAGTTTTTTTTTTTTTTTTTAAGCGATCTTGTAATCCTCTTTTTTCTCTTTATGAATTAGTGTTTAAATGATTTTTTGTCACCCCCTTCCTGTAAAAGCCAATTCTCCTTTGCGGGGATTAGTTTCCTTTTATTGTATATTTAACTCACTGTGAATAAATATTATCTATCTTATCATACCCCTTAAACATCTTAAAAATGCCAACCTTATACTTGTTTTTTTATTTATTGCCATCTATAGTGGAGGACATTTTCTATAGAAATTTAAGAGATAAAATTTAAGTGGGTAGAAAGGGGCACTTCACCCTAAAAATCATATTCTATTTTTTAACTGACACGTTTTATTTTAGAATGACAAGCTTCCACGTTGACCCAACTCTGGAACGACATAGACACTTCTTTCTCAGGAAATATGATACTATTACGACATACTTAGAGGAAAACCGTCAAAATATTTTTTACCTTTTCGTTTTTTACGTCATAACAATTACACTCTTCTTGGAACGATTTATTCGTGAGTAAATTTCTGTTTTTATAATTACCATACGTTTTATATCATACATGTCATTGTGTTATATATATATATATATATATATATATATATATATATATATATATATGTATATATATATATATATATATATATATATATATATATATATATATATATATATATATATATATATATATATATATATATAGATATATATATATATATATATTATATATATATATATATATATATATATATATATATATATATATATATATATAATTATATATATATATATATATATATTATTGGCTTTATAACTTAGTTTTATATGACCTATATGTGATATATGTTGTAAAAATCTTTACTTTTGTGTCATAGTTTTATTTAATTTTAAATTATAGTTAGTTTTATTACACATAAACCCAAATGATCTCAAGAGCGGACCAGGATTTTTTTTCTGGAGGGGTGCTGCAAAAAAGGTTGATCCGATAAACTTGCGTTAGGAGTAAGTTTAATTAACGCAAACTTGCGTTAATTAAGTAAATTACACTACTTTAGACTGCGTTAGGGAGCGCCGCGCCCCCTCGCCCCCTGGATCTGCCACTGAATGATCTTTCTTTGGTTGATTGTGTTTGGGTCTACTGATTGTCCTAGGTGTTGGGATGAGTGGGTAAGGTCAAGGCCTCGTTTTTGTGCCTCTGTTCAAAGTTCTAAAGTAGAAAACTATTTTTTTGTTTCTGCACAGAATAAAGACTTTTAACAAACTATATAA
The DNA here is from genome assembly GCA_027921565.1 of Artemia sinica. NCBI lineage: Eukaryota > Metazoa > Arthropoda > Branchiopoda > Anostraca > Artemiidae > Artemia > Artemia sinica. The sequence goes on along the minus strand of CM051274.1, from coordinate 54,606,814 downwards.
TAATTAGTATTGTACAGGTTGTGTTGTTATTACTAATAAACAATTTCGCCGCATCTGTCATATCAAACGTGCACGATTTGTCGCTAGTCCTTTACGCTGTTCATCACTAACGGTTTATTTACGCTGTTCATCTGTTGAACCTTTGTTTGATGGAATGCAAAGATGGAAAATATCTCTAGCGAAATAAACCGCCTCACAGGGAGACAGTTAAAGAAGGAATTGCAGTATCTAACAAAGTTGTTTATAAAGCATTCTCGTAGGCATCTCCTTCAGGTAAGCACAGCTAGCTGTTTGCTGGCGTCCTTATCTACGATAGCATAAAACCAGAGATATGAATGGGGGCGGGCTCTGGGTAGCATTTGCTCACTGTATTTCTCCCCAGTCATGTATTATTGTAATAAGAACCTTTAAGGGGACCACTATCATTCTCTCGATTTACATTCCTTGTTGTTTTTTTTTAAATAAATAGACTATAATATCAAAAAATATACAAAATCCTTTTCTAACACATATTTTTAAATTCCTCTTCTTTTCTTTTTTTATCCTGTGGTGTTACATCCAGAATTTCCTCCTTTCCTCTTCCTATTCATTTTCAGAAAATAAATTTGTTACCTTTATATATTTCTCACATAGTTTTCCTACATTTCCTCTCACTATTCTAACTTTTCTAACCTTGTAACTACTCGCATATGAAAAAATCCTACCGCTGTCAAATACATTACATCTACGTCCCATAGCCAATATAATCTACTATTTTTTTCCTCCCTCTACCCATTTGCCCTATTCTTTATGGGGTTTCATTTACTGAGGTTTCAATCGGTTAACCTACTTTACCATAATTTATCTTTTCTTTCTTATTGCCCAAAACAGCAAGGGGCTGCTCTCTTCATGCTGCAATAAAATATTTTTTTCACTTCCTATTAACACACTTCTCTAACCATAATATATATATATATATATATATATATATATATATATATATATATATATATAATATATATATATATATATATATATATATATATATATATATATATATATATATATATATATATATGTATATATATATATACGCTCTAATTGTCGTTTTCGCATATCTCGCCCGTATCTTTGCTCTTAATTTTCATTTTTGACACGTTTTTGGATTTAGATCACTTCAGACATATTAGCAATGGCCTTTGCTTTAGCTGCCCATATTAGTGTTGCCGCAATTGATTGTCCAGGTTGTCGATTTTCACATCTTATCAAGTTTGATAGCTCAGGTGTTGGTTCCAAAGAATCATCATTTATAGTAACTGCAACTGCAAATTTTGTTTTTTTGGGACTTCCAACAGACATTATAGTATACACATATTTGATGCGTTGGATATTCAGCAACCTTTTTTATGCTATGCATGATATCATATAAGAAAATGTTTATTTGATGTCATATATGATGGAATAAGAAATGCTTATATGATGTACTAACATAGTACATGAAGTTATTTGCGAAAAACCAAAATTAAGGCTCATAAGAATTTTCTCAGATTTCTGACCTATTACAGATCGTTTTTTTTTTTATGCGAGAATATCCCAAGATACCAATTTTCCCGAAAAAATAAGGAGCAGTTTTCGAGAAAAAAATACATAAATATATACATACACCTATTGCTCGTTTATATATATATATATATATATATATATATATATATATATATATATATATATATATATATATGCACACTCATACCTACAATTTTAAATCTAAAACCTTATTCTTTTAAACCCTATATTTTTTTTCTCAACTCTCCTTTTGTTTTTCACTTAATATATTAGTAGATATAAAACAAATACAAGAGACCAAACCTCCCGAACCAATCCATCTGACTGTCCAATCCATCCGAACCATACTGATCAACCGTGCATTGCTTCAATGCTACGATGATATTTCGATCACATACACAGTGGCCATCCTCAGCAGGTAAAGTTTATCTGCTGAGAATGGCCACTGCGGATCTGACCGAAATATCCAGAGATTTTTGTTGTTTTTTTCACTAGACAGTGATTTGTCCCGTATTGAAATGTTATTTGTACGTCATGGAAAGGCAGTGTGGTCCTCGAAAATAGCGTTGTTAGCGCTATTTGTCTTATTCACGCTTTGCCCAAAAACGGAGGATTTTTATTAACGTTCGCTAGACTAATTAAGACTTATAGAGGGATATTTCTTCAGAAGGAGTGGAGTGATTGAAAATACTTATTGACACCGTAACAAAGCTATAAAAGGTGTGCACGAAGTTATGCTCAAATGGCACAAAGTGTGACATAATACTCAAATACCGGTTTTGGGTACAATACATGTTTTTTTTTAATGAGACAGTTAAAAAAGGATGATTTCCAAGAAGATAGAAATAAATGACTTAAAATTTCGTCATGGATGGAATTTAATAGTTAATTTTAGTAGCATTTAGGTCATATTTCAAAATATAACTAGGCTATTAATAATAATTATCTATATAAATAAAGTGTTGTATATTGACTTAAAAGAATGTTTTTAAACTACTTTTGGGTGAATGATTCTTATTCGCTTTTCAATACTTGCCAACATTTTTAACTGTTGGACGAAAATTGGACGTTTTGGGATCTAAAAGTAAATAAAATTTTGCTTGTTTAGGAAGTGTTTCTAATTTAACTTTAAACTGAATCTTCATTGTGCTCGGATTCCACCGGGCACAGTTTTGGGGTTGGCGTTTTTCTTTCTTTAAATCCGATCACCAGATATTCCACCAAGAAATTTTTCTAGCTAAGTTATTGTGTAATCTTTTTTTATTTTTGATATTTCTAAAAATGAAAATTTGCTGAAGCCGGATGTATAATTAAATATTAAAATGGTTTAGATTCTTTAAGGCGATTTAATTTTTTTTTTCTTACATCTAAGAAAACTTTTTGTATATAACATGTTTGTCAAAATTGATTTTTGCTGCCTTTTTTAATTTTCACATTGTTGCCTATATGCTGTTACTTTATGTATGTATTTGCTTCTGCATTTATTATCTGTATTATATGTAAATTTCCATTAAATTTTTTGCTTAGGTGTTTAATTATTCTGACTGTATTGATAATTTTGTCCAATTTCGGAAAAACTATTCAAAATTGATTACGAATAATAGTTATTTACAAAAAAAAGTGTATGGAATTCTGCCTTTGTCTATCCATTTTTATTATATATATGTTTTTCTTTTATCTGTATCTTTTCCTGAAATTTTTGTAGCCACCACTTTGGAATTATTTTGCTCCTTCGAAAATGTTTTGGATCTATTTTGTATTTATTTTGTTATTGATACAGTAAGTGTTTCAAAAAGCAAAAAAATTAAAAGAACTTTAATGAAAGAATTTTTTGTACAATTTATAAAACTATTGATGAAACCATTTAAAATAGTCTTAAGAACCTAATAGAATCGGCTTAGAAAAACCTGCACGTGGATGGAGTTTTCTTTTCATATTTAGCTGTCTCATTAGTTTTTCCACATAAGATGGATATATATCAATTAATCGATCCATAAAAGAAATTTCTAATTTCTTTTTCGTCTCATGCAGCAATTTCTTTCCTGATAGCTTTTTCCTATCCGGTTAGTTCTTTGCAGAGTTGCTTTGTGAAGGAGTAATTTAATCTTCGAATGTCAAACCTCCTTCATGGCTGTCGTATATCTAAATTTCTAGAGTCTAGAGATAGTTTAGGGAGCTTTTAAACTTTTTCTAAATTAAGTAGTATAGTTTGAAAACTGTATGCTTTCTGAGTATAGTAAATATGTTCAAACATCAAAATTTTCAGTGAAATTGACGAAGGAGTTTTTAAAAATAGAACCATCATTTTTGGGGTCAAAGAATCACATGTAAAGTCACAAATAGCGAAATGCTACTCAAATTCAAGTGATTGGTTCGGATATTATCAATATTAATAATTATTAATAGTATAGGGAACTTCTATGCTTTTTCTAAGTTAATTAGTATGGTTATAAAATTGTATACTTTCTTAATATAGTAGATATTTTCAAAATTCAAATTTTCAGCAAAACTGAAAAAGGGGTTCTTAAAAATAGAAACCATCATATGGGGAGTTCATAGAATCACGCATAGAGTCACAAATAGAGACCTGCTATTAAAATTCAAGTGATTAGTTCAAGTATCGGCTCTTCGTCAAGCGAGTCGGGCATCTACGAATTTAAAGTCGGGTTGGCAGCTTGCCATTTCCAGTACCCCAGACATTTAATGTTATCTAATAACGGGTGTGTCGATTGTAAATTTCTGGTACTCTGGATAATCAATAAAATTATATAGATAACACTGCTCCACATTCCATTGGTGCATCCAAAATGGTGCAAGAAAAAAACCTTTTCTGGCTCATTTTGTCCTTTTTGTTTCATATTCATTTTTCTAAGTCTTTATTTTAACATTCCTAATGTCATAATTATGAATATCGCCCGTTTTTTCGTAAATCTTTACATTTATAAGCAGTGGAAAAAATAAAAAAATAATTCTCTTCCTCCTGAAAAAATAAAGCTATTCAAAATACCTGGTGCAAGTTTGCCACTTTTTAGGGTTTTCCCCAAGATATTGGAATTTTAGTCTTAAGCAGAGCCGTTCCTATGAGGAGGGTGGCAACTGGGTCAGCTGTCCTGGGCAGCTGGGAGGAGAAGGCTGAGGGATAGCCCACTGATCAAATTTTGCACTTCGATTCTTTTTTGGCTTATATTTGCATTTTTTGCTTATATTTGAGTCGGAAGGGGCCGCTGTAATTAATTTTTCACCGGGCACTACCAACTATAGGAACGGCTCCGGTCTGGAGTTTTAGATTTTGGGAAAAGTGATCACCCTTAAAGAGTGTATCAAGTGCATATATTATTTTCACTACATACTGAGTTTTTTCCCCCAAAACCTGGGGATATTTTAAAAGCAAATTTTATTATATAATTTTTATTGGCAGTATGGATAGATTGGTAGATAGACTATTTTATTGCCCATTCAAAAAAACGGCACAAATAAACAGATGGAGTAAAAATAGATAGACACAGGAAAGACTACATACGACAAAAAACAACAAGAATGTACGGAAACTGAGATATTATATACATATGCACAGATACTTAAGGATGATTCTTAGTGGCAATGCTACTGGTCCTGACTGGCTTTAAAGAATCCCGTCCGACGCTTAGTGAGAGCTGCAATGGGGTTGGTAATACCGAATCGGTGCAACACCGACTAATTCTTTATCCACGGTCGTAGGCGGCAACCATGATACGGTATGAAATGGCACAACATACAGGCCTTCCGTACATCGTGAAGTCAACATAAACCGAATATCTGACTCGTTTCTGTGACTCTGTAACTACGAATATCTTCTATTTTTAACGACAGATATGGCTTATGTACCTCAGTATTTAACTTTACTGGAGCTGTGGATTGAAACATAGGGCAATTCTTTCACTTTCCTCCCGACTTGCCCTTAAGTCAGCGCTAGCTACTTCTAAGGTTTTAATCAGTGAAAATTGTTTGGCTTATTCGTATATGTCTGAACACGCAGACCTTTAACTCATCATGGCTGTAGGTATTTTGATAACTCGATTATCAAACCCGTTCAACGGCTCTGTAACTGTCTCCTATTTTCACGATAGAAGGTACTTATAGGTTCCAATAATTAACTTTAGTTAAGCTAGTTATCATACCAGAGGTCAGCTCATCCTTTCACCCCATAATTAACTACTACTCACTGCAGCACTAAGGCCAACACAGCTGCGCACGCTCCTCCTCCATTCCAATCTATTCAAAGCCTCCCTCTTTACTCCCTCCCAAGAGGTTCCCATTTCCCTTAAATCTTACCTTGCGACGTCCTCTCACCCCATTTGTGGACGACCTGCTTTTCGTTTGGCCCTAGACGGTTGCCCGACAAGGGTAATTTTTGGCAATCTGTGATCCTTCATGCGTAAAACGTGTCCTAGCCATCTCAAGCTTTCTCTTACTATAGCCCTAGAAAGCATGATTGAACCACGTTTTTCGTAAAGCTTACTGATTGAGATACGGTCAGTCTGTCGGGTACTCAAAACTGAAGGGAATTTCTGTGTAAAGAAAATCTAGCAAATGCTCCTCCTAATTGACTAACTTGTAAATACTCCTCCTCATAATTAACCTTAGCTACTTTTATCGTTTTAATGATTGAATATTTTTCAGACTATTCATACATGTCCGAACACACAGATCTTCGACACATCATGGGAGTTGGTATTGCTATAACCCGCGGATCTGCAGCATCTTTATCATTCTGCTACTGTATCCTCCTTCTAACCATGTCTAGAAATCTAATAACAAAGCTGAAAGAATTCAGCATACAGCAATATATTCCTTTGGATGCATATGTACCATTTCATAAGATTTGTGCTTTAACTGCACTGTTCTTTAGTATGATACACACTGCTGGTCATGTAGTGAACTTTTATCACGTGAGCACTCAACCAGTTGAGCATTTGAAGTGTTTGTCGCGTGAACTGTCCTTACCTGGAGACTTTCAACCCAAATTTACATATTGGCTCTTTGGCACTATGACAGGTAAGTGTTTTCTAATGAATATTTGACTATGATGCTGCTTTTAAGGGAGTTTACTTACACCTTTTTATCTTATTTATTTAATATATAAAATTTGTTGATCTTTGACTCCTTTGATTAATATGGCTATCTTGGAATTTCTTATGCAGGGTGAGGCTCCAGGGGTGTCCGGGGGCACATGAGAGGCTGAATTCCTTTTAGGTTGTCCTAAAAGACCAGTGCCCTTGGCAGCTGGTCATAGGAAACAAAGAAGTCATGAACCAATGGGCCTTTAACCAATGGGGCAACTTTTTAATTGACTTTCTAGGTGTCTATTCAATGTTCCCCTGCAAGTGCCCATTTATCCCAGTTACTAAATTAGGAAGATTTTTTTTTTTTTTTTTTTTTTTTTTTTTTTTTTTTTTTTTTTTTTTTTTTTTTTTTTTTTTTTTTTTTACCAAGTAATTACCTGTAATACATTATAAAATGTACTTTTTCAGCCGCCAAGTTTTCTTAGAAAATAGTGGAGGCACAAAAAAAACAACATAAAACAAGCCAAAACAATAAAAGATTAACATAAACAAAATCAACACCGTTTTCTTTGAATCTGTGCAATCGTGTAAGGGTTCACCATTTTTCAAGTGCATATTTTTTTGTGGTATCCAAATTAATTTCTTCCCTTTTTCGGACTTGTACTTTACTTCAAAAATTGTTTGACTCGTTTTACGTGTTTTCTCTTTTCTTTTTTTTATCTTTTTTTTTGGACCTTGCCAGATTTTATCGACGAAGGATTGTGAAGAATTTATAAAATTTTGACATGTTTGCTTACCAAAAAAGAGAAAAACAAATAATTCAAAAGGTAAAAGTATATCACGATTGTACCGTTTCCGGCCTTGAGCCCATTGTAAAAATATCGCTGCCCTTTTTTGGGGCACCTCTCTTTCTTAATCTGTCTCTCTCTTTCTCCTGATCTCTTTTACTCTGTCTCTCCAGCATTAAAAGAAAAGGATGCCAATAAATTCAGAGCATTTACCCTTCATTTTTAGGATTGACTGGGGTGGTTCTATTCGTCATAATGATGGTCATATTTATATTTGCTCATCCAATGGTTCGAAAGAAGGCTTTTAAATATTTCTGGCTCACACACTCCCTATATATTGCTCTCTATCTGTTTGCGTTGATTCATGGCCTGGCTCGGCTCACTGGAGAGCCAAGGTTTTGGATATTTTTCATCGGACCTGGAATTGTTTTCACTCTAGATAAAGTGATTAGTTTACGAACAAGGTACATGGAGCTAGACATTATTGAAACTGAGCTTCTACCCTCCGACGTTATTAAAGGTGACTGTTTTATTTGCTCATTTACTTTATTTGTTACTTTAATTTATATAATTAATTTATTTACTTTATTTGTTTTTATATTTTATTTATTCACTTTATTTGTTTATTTACTTTTAATTTACATTATTTTTATAACAAAGTCTCTTAGTTTATTTGTTTAATTTGTATCAGGGTTTTTATTTTATTTAATATCTGATTTTTATAATCTCTTCATTTAATTGTTATTTATGTAATTTTGATTTTTTGTTTTATTTTTGGATTGTTGTTAAAAAGATTTTTTTTTTTTTAAGGAATATTGCTGAAATATTGCTTAGCTGTTTTTTTTTTAATTCTTATAATTGTTTGTTTTGATTAAAAAAAAGAAAAAAAAAATCGTCCGATGCTCAGTTAACCTTTCTCTTTTAAAGTTCTTTTTAAGGGAGTCCCATGGTAGGTAATTTTAGTTTTCTAAGAATATTGGATTATTAAAATATAAAACCGGATTATTTCCGGTTTTATTTTTTTCCTTTAAAGGAATAACTGTCGCGTTTTCAGGGATAATATCCCTCGGGACACCATTCCAAAAGTGTAAGGTTTTACAAAGCTGTTCTTAAAAAGTAATCTGTGAGGGATGTGACGTCCTTTGCGGGGTGTTTCTGTGTTTTTTGGCTGGGCAAACCGCTGCACAAGCTGAGAAAGTTGGTTGAAGTGAGTGGTGGATTTCCTTGTAAAAAACAACCATTTGACACCACATCGAATCTATCGCCTAGAGATTTTAAAGGTACCTTATTGGTGCTGCAACTTGCCCTTGAGGCCCTTTTTTTGGTCTTCTCGAGTGATGCCAGAAGGGCTAAAGAAGCCCCTGCAATAACCAAGCATCCATATTGGATATAATCACATTAGCCACCGATCATCGAAAATAGGCTTAATGAATGACTTGCACAGGAAGGTAATCAAGTTGGAGGGGAACAGGTTCTTAGAAAGATGAATCACACCCTGGATTCTTGCGCTGGAGGAGATTGCCCAACGGTAATCTTTCTGTACCAAAGACGACGATATTTCATAAAAGTATCGTTCCACCGATATGATACCTGTGAGTATTGGTATTTGTGATACCTGCGGGTTGCACAACATCTTTTCCAGAGAAGTCACTAAATTATTTTAAAGTTTTTTAATTAAAAAGGGTTTAATTGTTAAAAAGGAAAATTGTGGCATTACAGTAAACGTAAGAGCCTTTCTTGCTAAGAGGTATGTATATCTTTCTTCCATTCCTTTTCTTTGCTTAGCAATTCGTGTTTCAAATTTACCGTGAATTAACTGTGAACGTGGAATGGTTTATTAACTAATGCCTTAATACGCATTATATTTGGCTATTAAAATATGAGCAAATTTAACGAATAATCAGTAAAATATAAAAAATATTAGTTTTGGTGCCTTAATGCGCATTAATTCTCATTAGATTGGTCATTTGCATTCATTTTTCTTAATTTGATGATGATTTTGCAAAAGTTAATACACTAAAGATGCTATTTAGTCATGGTCATAAAAATTTAATACATTTTGCTAATTTTCGATCGTTGCAAATGTTTATTCGCTCTCACCTGGGCCGAAAAATTTAATTTTTGATTAAATATTATTGACTTTTCGTCGAACCTGGAACGTACTCTTAGAAAAGTATTGACTGGGAAGTTACTATTTACCCCATACAAAGTTTAAGCCCCATAATTCACCTACAGTATATAATTTGTTTGATGTTTTTACTTGCAAAGATGAGATGTATAATTTTGAAATGCCTTTTTTATGCTGGCCGTCGTGATACCTGAAAGCAGGGCGAGTTTCAATAATTGTTTCAGTACAAAAGATGGTAAAATTACACAACCCCAAGGTTGACATTTTCTTCCAAGACCTCGCGCCCCAGTTACATAGGTAAAGATAGAAATGTGTAGATGGCAAGCTCGGGAGCTTGGTGTAATCTTATATAGTTTCGACAGCGGCTGTTAGCTAATCCCTTCAATGGTGCTTACAATCTAATGACCTTTTGGCAGGCCATAATGTTAAAACCCGTCAATGTAGAAAAAAAGGGCTTTATGAATCTGTACAGCTTCAGAAAATATGCACAAATATTGTTCTCGTTAATATTTTGTAAAAATAAAAAAGATAACAGATAATGAAATAGAGGAACTAATAATCGTAGAACGAATAGAAATTTAAATGAATGCTCAATTCAAACTCAATTATTGCAAACAGGAGTGTGACCTCAATGGTGGGCTGGGGAATAATAAAGATTTGTATTTCACAGTGATGGCCATACTGGCGTAACAGTTTTAAACTCAAAATTTTGCTTGGGGAACAGGAAGAGTGTCTCGAAGTGCATCGAATTAAGAAGGAAAAAAGACAGTATTTTTCGATGTAGAGTGAACTACTCTAACTACAGAGAACCAGAAGACAAAATAGAAAGTGTGTTCTATTGTGGTGAATAGGGAGTTCCTCCACAATTGAATGGGCGATCTTTTATTTCACGAGTCTCATGTTTGAATTTTGATCTATACTTCTGACAAGATTTTTTTTTTCATTTATATACTTTTTTTATCTCCTATAGTGTAGTGTTATAAAATTTTTTTTTTTGTCAATTTTACTTCTGCAAAAACAAATATCCTGCCTCTACATCATAAGTCTTATTATTGGAAATTTATTTCCTGTTTGTATTTTCGCAAAAAAAAAGTAAAAAAAAAATCAGTTACTAAAAGAAAGGGAAAAGTTTCTCATACATCTCTCCCTAAAAAGAAGAAATTTGGATTTGATAAATAAGTTTTGAGGCAACACTGACTAACCATGGCAATAAGAGAAAATGTTGAACATCCAAACAACGGGCAAAATTCACCAGTGGAGAAGGGGAGAAATGCCACTATTTCTTGGAAATTCGAATTTTACGCTGCAAGAATCAAATTCCACGTCTCTACATCATAAGTCTCATTATTGGAAATTCATTTCCCGCATGTATTTTCGCAAAAAAAAAGAAAAAAAAATCTGTCTCTAAAAGAAAGGGAGAAGCTTCTTATGTATCTTTACCTGAAAAGAGGAAATTTGGATTTGATAAATAAGTTCTGAGGCAACACTGGCTAACCTTGGCAATAAGAGAAAATGTAGAACAATCAAACAACGAGCAAAGTTCACTAGCGGAAAAGGGGGAAAATGCATATGTTTCATGGAAATACGAATTTCACATTGCAAGAACCAAATTTCCTGGATATGTCTTAATTCCAATCATATGTCGGGAATTCCCTGCTCCTCGTCAATGGGTCGTCTTAAAAAAATTTTCATCTAACCAGAAAAAAAGAGGAAACATAGGACAACGGCAAAAACAGTAAAAATACGGGGAACAGAGAAAAAAACGGAGACAGAAAACAAAATATAAGTAGCCTACTTCCTGGAAACTCAAATTTATCAAATCTAAGTCTAAAAAACATAGGTTGTCTAAATTTATCTAATCTAAAAGTTATTTATCTATGCTAGATAAACATATGTGCAGAAAGAATAAAAATATAGAAAGCGAAGTAATGAGTCAGTATAAATTTCTTCGTTTCGCCCCTGAAACGAAATCAAGAGAAAAGAGGTGACTCTTTATTTTGTTTTTGAGGTTGGTTTTTTAGTTCCGTTTTATGAACTTAAGTCTTTATTCTGCCATTTATCCATTGCGGATGAGCGGAGGCCTCGGCTGAAATAGTTGTATCTTTTCCTTGTTTTCACTGGCCATGAGTTTTTTCTCGCCTTTCTCCCGTTTTTCTCGCCTTTCTCCCGTTTTTCTCGCCTTTCTCCCGTTTTTCCCGTTTTTTGTTTTCTCTTATTATCCGATTAGATCAATAATTTTGAGGCAATCCATTGATGAGGAGGGATGAAAATTTTTTTTCTTGAATATGAGGAAAAAACACAATTTCCCTTGCGCTTTAAGTTTAATTATTTAATTTTAATTATTTGATAAAGTTTAGTTTAATTTAATAAAATAATTTCTTTAATGTATAAGAAGGGGTAAATAAGGTATTAGGGAAAGGAAATCAGTAACAGGTAAATAAAATAAGGTATTAGATTGGGTATCAGAAGAAGTATAAAAAGGGTATCAGTCTTTAGGTCTTTTTTTTATTGATTTCGGTTCTTGGCTAAATTTAAGATAAACGTAACATCCGACTTTGCTATTCAATAGGTGATAACAGTTAGTAGTCAGCAGAAAATTTGTATTTTAGTAGTTCTAGATGAACTTTAAAGGGTGCGAAAGTCGTATTTTCCCGTGATTCTATTACCAATAAAATTATATGATGAAATTGTTATTATTTTTCTCATTTGTCTGTTGTTTTTGTTTTGTTGTTATTTTTTTTTGCTCATTTCGCTTCTCGAGAAAATTTAAGATAATCTTCTCTGTTCAAATATTCCACGTTCTTAATTTCACCCTAGCCAATTTTTTGTTTTCAGTAAAGTTTTATCGCCCTCCAAACTTCAAATATCTTTCTGGCCATTGGGTTCGTCTCTCTTGCACGGGTATTAGGCCAGAAGAATTCCATTCATTTACTCTCACATCAGCACCGAACGAAAACTTTCTTTCGGTACACATCAAAGCACAAGGTCCATGGACATGGAAGCTTCGAAACTATTTTGATCCGTGTAACTTCAACCCGAATGATAGTCCAACTGTAAGTAACTTTTAATTCTATTTAATTTAAGGTATTTCTCAAGGACCACAATTATTTAGGAACACGTTCCTCCGTCGCACATACGCTGTTTTGACTGAAGAAAAAGTGAAAACAAAGAAGAACAAAAAATTGAAAACAAAGGAGGGTAAATTTCAGTCGGTGAATTAATGAAGAACAAAGGACATATTTCGCGAAATACCTCTGCTAAGTCGTCTTCAATGTTATACGTACATAAATACATACGTGTATTTAAAAGCCAATAGATTCAGATTTTAGATTCAATCGGGTTCTATTAATATAAATAGAGATAAATAAACACAAATTATACTTCTCTATGCAAAGACGCGTGTTGAGTCCCTTAAACTTAACCATTCCTCTCAATCACGCGTCACGGCTTTCGCTTCACTCTTCACACAACTACCTCATCAAGACAATTCAACATCTAATAAATTCCCCCTTCCTCTCCGAAAGAACAGCCATATTAAGATAATAATTAAATATTTAAATAAGTGAAAAATCTTTTGGGAATTAATTAATTCTATTGAAGGTCATTTATATAATTTTTTGAATTATTTTTAAAATGCCCAAGGGAGTTTCTACCTCTCAGCTCCTATGGAAACATGTTCTACACTCTCGTGTATATCATATCCGAGGTAAAATCCGATCGTACTGTATGTGATCGTCTCACTAGCACCTTTGATGCAGATCTCGTATTTGGATAGTTTGAAGTCCTAAAATAATTCTTTCTACACATATAGGCCACTAAAAAATTACAGAAGAATAGCGAGGTATCTGGAAATTTTTTTAACTAAAAAAAAAATCTTTCAATGTTGTTCTGATACCAGATGGGACAGATTATGGAATGCTGATGGAAGTAATCCGCAAAAAAGCTGAAAACGGTAACTGAGCACGACCAATGACAAAGCGATGTAAGTGAAAGAAACTCGTCCACATTTCCAATTATTGTCAGGTCATGCCTGTGGATTGAATCAAGCCTTTTCAGGTGGGGATGTGAATGCTGACTGCCAAATTGACGCATGCTATTGTAGAAAAGGTTTGATAAGTCCATTGTTGAGCAGATGAAGAGTTTTTTGATAGACTGTATGTTTCAATTTTCTGACAATGCCAAGATTACGGGAAAGTTTCAGTACAACAGCATGGATGCCATGTAGGTAAGAAAGGTTTTCGTCAAGGAGTACATCCAGGGACCTTGCATAGTCTGTTTCTGGTCGCTTGATCGTTCCTCAAGAAGTCAGTAGTTCTGTTATTTCTGGATGAAAAGTTGCAATTCTCAAGAAGAAGAGAACCCACGATTCATTGCCACTTTTTGTAAAGTGATTGGCGTCCATTCAGTCTTAAGTTTTTTCTAAAATGAACTCAAGTTTACAATGCTGTGCTGACGTGTCAGAGTCACAGGAGGCCATTGTAGTGTCATCCGCGAAAGCCACAACTTCATTAGATTCACCCTCATTGCTCGAAGGAATTATTACACTGGCTATATACACAAAAATAAGCAATAACACTCAACAAATTTTAGCCACTGCCTTCTGTGCTTCCACGCCATTGTCTATAAATCATAGCGCAATGATTAGGTCTATATATATATATATATTATATATATATATATATATATATATATATATATATATATATATATATATATATATATATATATATATATATATATATATATATATATATATATATATACATATCCTTTGTTTTTCATTAATTCACAGGCTTAAATTTATTTATTCATTTTTCCTTGCCTCATTTATTAAACTGTTTGTTTTTTTTCTAAGAATATTACTACTACTAATAACTCACCACAGCACCAAGCCGCCAGAAGGCCAACACAGTTATGCACGGTCCTCCTCCATCCCAATCTATTCAAAGCCTCCTTATTTACACCCTCCCAGGAAATTCCCATTTCCTTTAAATCTTTCTTTATGACACCCTCCCCCCCCCCCAACCGCGGACGTCCTGCTTTTCGTTTAGCCCTAGACGGTTGGCCGAAAAGGACAATCTTTGGCAATTTGTCATCCTTCATACGCAGAACGTTCCCTAACCATTTCAACCTTTCTCTCTTTATATCCCTAGAGAGCTGTATTGAATGACCTTTTTCGACCTTGAATGACCTTTGAAATATGATTTCAAACCGACTTTTGAATGACCTTGATTGAATGACCTTTGTTGAAATACGGTTAGTCAGCCGGGTGCCTAGGATAATTCGTAGGCAATTTCTCTGGAAAACATCTAGCAAATCTTCGTCCGCCATATTTGATCACTGCCATAACTGTAGCTTCCAATCTTCTAATTCTTAGTTTACAAACTTATCTTCCTTTCCTTACAAACTTTTTTTAACTGTGAAAAAAAACACCCTGAGCCTTGGCTGGTCTACTTTTGACATCTTCACTGCTCCCACCGTCTTTACTAATAATGATACCAAGGTAAGTGAAGCTTTCCTCCTAATCAATCTTTTCCTTACCCAACGTCACATTTTCATCATCACTTATTCCTAGCTTTAGTGACCTAGTCTTCTTAACATTAACTTTCAAAGCTATTTTAACACCCTGAATGAGATTCAGTTTTTTTTTTTTTTTTTTTAAAAAAATCAACTTCTTCAGCAATAAACCGCTTTGGATCTTTAGATTGCGGAGAATATTTGGAGCTTTAGATCTCAGTTTAGCTTAAACACTGTAGAGAATTTAGACTCTTATTTTTCCAATTGAGGACTCAGAAGTAGACGAACCATAGGGACATTGTGCAAAGGTAATTTACTTTTGTACTGCGAATGTTTTTAAATTTTTGCGGAAGCTCTTGACATCATATTAGTCGCTGGAAACATTTTTTTTGTTCGTTTTAAATTCACTGGAAACATTTTTAATTTACTGGAAACAGGTTTTGGTTCCAACATGAAGTCAAGGCTAATTTAGCTTTCTTGGATTGAAAATTACATGTTTAAGCATTCCTAAGCATAACTTTTTACCAACTTGAATTAATTTTTTATTTTGCGTTTACTTTTGGAATATTGATTTGTCTTTAACGGTTTGAATAAAACCCTATTTCAAGTAAATTTGATAATTTTTTGATCAGTTCATTTACGATTTATTGTCTTGTCTCATCTCGATCATATTGTCTCCTCTTGTCTTCTATTATTTCTTATCTTATTGTCTTATTTCTTATCTAATTATCTATTTTTATTCTTCTCATATTGTCTCCTCTTGTATTCTCTTATTGCTTATCTAATTGTCTTATTTCTTATCTTATTATCTATTGTTATTCTTCTCATATTGTCTCCTCTTGTCTTCTCTTATTGGTTATTTCTTATCTTATTATCTATTGTTATTCTTCTCATATTGTCTCCTCTTGTCTTCTCTTATTGCTTATCTTATTGGCTTGTTTCTTATATTATTATCCATTGTTATTCTTCTCATATTGTCTCCTCTTGTCTTCTCATATTTCTTATCTTATTGGCTTGTTTCTTATCTTATTATCTATTGTTATTCTTCCCATATTGTCTTCTCTTGTCTTCTCTTATTTCTTATATTATTGCCTTATTTCTTATCTTATTATCTATTGTTATTCTTCTCATATTGTCTCCTCTTGTCTTCTTATATTCCTTATCTTATTGGCTTGTTTCTTATCTTATTATCTATTGTTATTCTTCCCATATTGTCTTCTCTTGTCTTCTCATATTTCTTATCTTATTGGCTCATTTCTTATCTTATTATCTATTGTTATTCTTCTCATATTGTTTTCTCTTGTCTTCTCTTATTTCTTATATTATTGCCTTATTTCTTATCTTATTATCTATTGTTATTCTTCTCATGTTATCTCCTCTTGTCTTCTCTTATTATTTTGTGGCATTGGCCATGTGGATCGTGCCATTTCTGTTTTAATTCTTATTTTTTCATGGCGGTGGGAGGGGTTGGGGCTATCTTCCTATTCATTTACAAACTTTAAAGGTTACTCATCTGGGGGACCCTAGAGGAGAGGGTAAAGGGGGAGCAAACCAGCTAAATGTCGATGAGGGTAGGGTAAAAGCTCGAAAAATAAGTTTTGGCCAGAAAGTTTCATATTTCCCTGAGTGTTTCCAAATTATTCACTTTTCATATTTATATTCATCTAAGGAGATACGAATGCCCGTTCTGCGCTCCGTCCCGGAACGGATTTTCATCCCTGAATGAATGACTCTTTGAACTTTTTTGTGGTAGGAAAGGGTCTTTCTTCCTATTTATTTCTAACCTATTGAGATTATTTGTCTGGATCAACCCTTTTCTTCTGGTTTTAATGACGGTAAAACGTACTTTGCCGTAATGTTTAAAAATCAGCATAGCTGACGCATAGTTGTTCTGGGGGGGGGGTGTTCATTGAATGATTCTTTGTTCGGTGGAGGGGGCATTTTTGTTGTTTCTTTCTATTTCTGTATGAAAATACCCAAAAATTTATTTTTCAAGTAAAATAACGAAAAATCATTTTTCAAAATCTAGTGGGGGGGGGGGTGAATTAATTTATGGAGGCAAAAGCTGTCCCCTGCCTCCTAATCGATGCTCCTGTATTCAAATATAATTTGAACTCCTTTCCGTTTAAGGTGAGACTTGAAGGTCCTTTTGGAGGAGGTAATCAAGATTGGTACAAATTTGAGGTTGCTGTTATGGTAGGAGGAGGTATTGGTGTCACTTCCATATGCATCTATTTTGAATGATTTGGTTTTCGGTACATCAACCAATAGGTACTCTGGCGTCGCCTGCAAAAGGTTAGTCAAATTTGCTATTATTGAAACAAAACATAAATTTTGAAAAATAGAAGGATATGTTGTATGAAAAATTTTCAATAAATATTAAATTGAATAAAACATCGAATAAAATATTAAATAAAAAAAAAATGTTGCATTACTTCTGAGATGAATATCTGCTCAAAGAGTATGTATAAGGAAAGTTTTGAGAAAAGAAAAATCTGGCGATCTGATCTTGGGTTACCCAGCAAAATTGTAAAGCTGATTAAAAAAAAGATAATAAAATAAAAATATATTTTCTCTTTTTACTTTGTATTTGGCTGGAGATAAAAAGAATCACTTTGGTCAAATGGGCACAATATGTGTATTTTTATTTATTTTTGAAATAACTAGCCTGATTTCTCATGAGTTCCCAGCGGAAACTTCCCAGGGGGGAGTGATACTAATTGCTTAGTTTTTGGCAAAATTAAATGCAAAATTTTCCTATCTCCATTATTTAATATCTTTAGTTTCCCGGGGTGATCACCTCTGCCCCCCCCCCTCGCCGCTGCTAACTATACATGTTTTGCATACTAATCTTGTTTTAAGTATCTTATGTTAGACAAAAATAGTTTGTATTTTTTAAGTTTTTGGCTACTTTCAGGTTGGGTCTAAATTAGTGTAGGATTTCAGAAATTCACGTTAAAAGTACGAAGCTTAAAAATTTTTTGGAATTTTTTTTTCCAGCACAGTCAATTATTTCAAAATTTCCAAAAAATTCTTTTAACAATCTCGAAATTAAAAATCTTTTAAAAATTATAATAATCTCTTTAAAAACCTCAAAATTAGGAATACCTTAAAGTTTCTAATCCTTGTTTTGATCTGGCTTGTTAACTAATCTTCATCTCGGGAAAATAGGGGCGCGATAAATTACCTATAAATAACTACAAAATAGGTTAAAAATCTGAAATCTTAAAAAGTAAGAAAATCGGTTAAAAATCGCGCCTTGAAATTGACGTTATTCTAGACGCACGTGCGACTTCTATGTACTATGTCTAAGGTTGGTTTATATTTTTCCTTAATAGATTCTGGATTTCGTCATTCTTTAATTATCCCTTGTATTTGACAGAAAAATGCGATAAAGACTTGAATATGAAGAATTAAATGTTATCAGAATTATTTGCTATCTTACCTCACAAGCAGGTGTTCTTGTAGGCAATATGCTACCGCATATTAGTGGTAAGGCTTTCCAAATACACATAATTGCTTAAAGTTTAATCTTCATTCTGGATCCACACAGCTGTGATTTTGATCTGAGAAAAAAAAATAGAAGAAAAAAATGAAGCGTTTGAAACGTGGTTCTGAAATCTTAAAAAGCAAGAAAATAGGTTAAAATCTGAAATCTTAAAAAGTAAGAAAATCGATTAAAATCGCGCCTTGAAATTAACGTTATTCTAGACGCATGTGCGACATCTATGTACTGTGTATAAGGTTGGTTTTGCAGTTGAATTGGTAAATGACACCACATTTCGGACAGTAATAGAAATGCCTTTTAAACAAAGGGGAAAACCCCTGTATGGAAACTATCAGACGAAGGAGAATATTTATGTGTCGATTATTGCTTTAGAGCAATAATAGTAGAAAGGCTTAGATGGCGTGGCCACGTTCTGTGGATGAAGCATAATAGATTGCCGCAAAATAGTGTTTTTTGTGCTTCATCCTGAGGCCAAAAAGATAGCAGCGTTGTCAATAGCAGGCCACGTTCTGCGGATTATAGCTAGCCAAATATGGTGCTTTTTGTGCATCCTCCTGAGGCCAAAAGATAGCAGAGCTTTGTCGATAGCAGCTCACGTTCTGTGGATGATAGCTAGCTAAATATGGTGCATCCTCGTGTGGCCAAAAAGACATCAGAGCGTTGTCGATAGCAGGCCACGTTCTGTGGATGATAGTTAGCCAAATATGGTGCTTTCTGTGCTTCCTCCTGAGGCCAAAGAGGAAGCAGAACGTCGTTGAATGAGGTCGGAACGGGTAAAATTAAAGGAAATTAGATAGTCACGGGAGCGAGTAAAGAGTAGAGCTTAGAACTGACTAGGGTGAAGAAGGTGTGTGTGTAGCTGTGTAGTCCTCAATTGCATTGATGCTACAGTGAGTTTGTAGTTGTAGTATTAGTATCGATACTTTTACAAAGAGTTTGGACCCAGTCACTCTTAAACCAAGCGTTGAAATAGAATCCTTCTTCATCCCGTATCACTTTTTTTATTAAAGTGACACGTATCACTTTACGTATCGTATCCCGTATCACTTTTTTACTCTCTTACCTGTGGACATTAAGTCACTTTCGATACGTATCCCGTATCACTTTTCTAGTCTCTCACCTGTGGATATTAAGTTACTTTAATTCAAAAACTCTGTACTCGAAAGGGAATCTCTTGGAAGACAATTCACTTATAAATCCTTTTTGTTTAATTTGGAGATTCTCCTTGTAGATTTCATTTGTAGCGTCCAGAGACTCTGTAATGTCCCTAACGATGTCTGAGTTTGTAAATATATAACGTAAATTTATATAACTTATTTATAATAATTTATAATTTGTAAATAAATTTGTATTTGAATTTAAAAACAGAGTATGTAAGTATAAACTACTTGGGTGTTTGAAATGTCTATATATATACCATATAAATAAATATTCTGTACAATTGGATTTTTGAAAATTTATTTTTTTGCAAACTTTTTGGAAATTTTTATGGCTCCCCTAAAACTCACCCTTAAAACAGTTCTTAAAATTTTAAATCACTTTTGGCTGAAGCCTCCTCCCCCCCTCTCCAGTTTGCTTTCCTATCATGTGGTTATGGTCAAACTTTAGGGGGTGCCGTTAACAGCTGGTCCTTCACTAATGGAGGTGACTGTGATTACTAAAACAATGTACTTTTTGATACGAACATATTTCTTTTTCTAAATGCTTTGCCGAACTTTTTACATGGGGTTCCTTCTGCCCTTTTTGGGGGTTGGGGATTGATCATTGTACAACCTACAGACCAAATATGGATTTGGCGTTATTTACAGCCATAGGCCCACACAGTCAAGGCTTTTGCGTTGATTAGATTTTTATACAAATAATTGGAACCGAGTTTGGAGAACTCTTACACCAAATTTCATTAAGCTAAAACAGCCAAATAACGTCAAGATGTATGTTCCGACTGATGCTCTGATTGTTTCTTAATTCTTGGAAGTTGTCTTAGGAAATTCCTCAACTAAAAGCCTCGTTTAAATGCCTGTAGTGCAAAAACACTAGTTATGTGTTGTTACCAAAGCGTAAACTGAATCTTATCAAACAGTTCGTGGTAACAATCTGTAAGTAAGGAGCGACATGGATCAATAGTAACCGAAACTCTAAAAAACGAAATGTTGAGATCAATAAATATATCAGGAGAATTAGTTTATTATGCTGATTCCAAATATATAATATTCATTAAGGTTAATAGTACCTATCAAAGGCTGCGAGCCTCAGAAATCTGTTTGGTTTTCGAAAAAGGGGGAATCATCCCTTAAAAGTCAAGGAATCTGAAAATCACATCTACTGTGGAGGGTTCAAGCTTCCCATCTAAAAAAATAGAATTTTATATTTTTTGTCAGAAGAAAGATCACGAATGCGTGTTTTTTTGTTTTTTTCCCCAGGGTGATTGTCTCGAACCAATGGTCCTAAAACATCAGGAGATGGCTCATTTGAATGGAAATTAAAACTTCTAGGGTCGTTTTTAGGTGACCAAAAAGATTGGACGGCAAATAGCCCCACCCTCTTCCAATGCCCCTTTTTTCCCGAAATCGTTCGATAAAAATTCTGAGAAGCCATTTTGTTCAGCAAAGTTGAAAAAAGCATAGTTGTCTTTAAGTAACAAACATTTTCTCATTATTTACGTGTAGTATTTGTTATCGAGAAATATGTAGACATTTTTCAGTGGGAAGGAGGTCTTTTTCTTAGGATGGGTTTCAGTAGAGATAATTTTCCGTGTGGAGGAAAATTTCCTGGGTGAACTTTCCAGGGAAAATTTTACACGGAGGAGATTTGACAGGATTTGTATACGAAATTCTTTTTATTTGTCTTACTTTGTCTTTGCCTATTCCGTTTTGTACGTGGAGATGTTCCAGGGGAATTGTCCAAGGGAAATTTTCTGTGTGTTTGAATTTCCAGGAAATAGTTTTCACGGAAGGGGGGATTTCTGGAGTGATCGGAAGAACGATTAGAACTTTTCAAATGAAAGTACGCTAGGGAGAATTTGTAAGGCTTAATCTTCTTTAAAAATCTTACGGAGGGGGGGGGGATTTTCAGCGAGGATGGAATTGTCTGGAAGAAATTTTTATGAAAGAAAATTTCATGGAGGGTGAGCCAGATTTACCGGCATTATTTATTCCGTATATGAATGGGTTGCCCCTCCTCAATACCTTGCTCTTAACGCTAAAGTTTGACTGTTTGTCCCAATTTTTAAGAACGACTCCTGCAACACAAAGACTGTTCAATTAGAATAGAAATGTTTTATAAAGCAGCGCTAAACACTTTAGCGTGAAGAGTGAGGCATTGGGGAGGGGGCAACCCATTCATATACGGAATAATTTTTGTTCGTTTTGAGTTCTAATGTTGCTCCTTACTTTCAGTTGAAAGGACTTGTTTTTTTTATTTAATTTAATTTAAACATAACTTGGATGACTAGGGAAGTGTATTTTTAGACTTTGATCCAAAACAGAAATACGGTAAATGTTTGCCCAAATGAAGGTCTTTTTAATTTTCGGTTTGTGATTGGGCAGCCGAAGCGATATTCAGTTGCTATCATAACCTAGCTTAATACGTAATAAGATGTGTGTTTAAATTCAGATACCGAAGTGAGTTCAACTTCTTTCACAGCATAGCTTAATGCATAAAAAAGTGTATATAAGCTCATAATCTAAGCTCTTAGGTTGTACCGGTCTCTCTTGGGTTGCGCCAAGAGGTTGCGCCATGAAATTCAGATACTGAAGTGAATTCAACTTTTTTCAAAGCATAGCTTAATGCATAATAAAAAGTGTATATAAGCTCATAATCTAAGCTCTTGAGTTGCACCGGTCTCTCTAGGATTGTATTGTTTGTGCTGGTAATCTTCTTTCATAGCATAGGTTAATGCATAGTAAAAAGTGTATATCAGCTTATAATCTAAGCTCTTAGGTTGCACCAGTCTCTCTTGGGTTGCGCCAGGAGAGAATTGCACCAAGAAGTTGCGCCATGAAATTCAGATATTCAGATACCCAAGTGAATTCAACTTCTTTCACCGCATAGCTTAGTGCATAATAAAAAATGTATATAAGCTCATAATCTAAGCTCTTAGGTTGTACCTGTCTCTCTTGGGTTGCGCCAAGAGGTTGCGCCATGAAATTCAGATACTGAAGTGAATTCATCTTCTTTCAAAGCATAGCTTAATGCATAATAAAAAGTGTATATAAGCTCATAATCTAAGCTCTTGAGTTACACCGGTCTCTTGAGGATTGTATTGTTTGTGCTGGTGAACTTCTTTCATAGAATAGCTTAATGCATAGTAAAAAGTGTATATAAGCTCATAATCTAAGCTCTTAGGTTGCACCAGTCTCTCTTGGGTTGCGCCAGGAGAGAATTGCACCAAGAAGTTGCGCCATGAAATTCAGATACCCAAGTGAATTCAATAAGCTCATAATCTACGCTCTTAGGTTGCACCAGTCTCTATTGGGTTGCGCCAGGAGGGAGTTGTACCAAGAAGTTGCGCCATGAAATTCAGATATTCAGATACCCAAGTGAATTCAACTTCTTTCACCGCATAGCTTAGTGCATAATAAAAAATGTATATAAGCTCATAATCTAAGCTCTTAGGTTGTACCTGTCTCTCTTGGGTTGCGCCAAGAGGTTGCGCTATGAAATTCAGATACTGAAGTGAATTCATCTTCTTTCAAAGCATAGCTTAATGCATAATAAAAAATGTATATAAGCTCATAATCTAAGCTCTTAGGTTGTACCTGTCTCTCTTGGGTTGCGCCATGAAATTCAGATACTGAAGTGAATTCATCTTCTTTCAAAGCATAGCTTAATGCATAATAAAAAGTGTATATAAGCTCATAATCTAAGCTCTTGAGTTGCACCGGTCTCTTGAGGATTGTATTGTTTGTGCTGGTGAACTTCTGTCATAGAATAGCTTAATGCATAGTAAAATGTGTATATAAGCTCATAATCTACGCTCTTAGGTTGCACCAGTCTCTATTGGGTTGCGCCAGGAGGGAGTTGTACCAAGAAGTTGCGCCATGAAATTCAGATATTCAGATACCCAAGTGAATTAAACTTCTTTCACAGCATAGCTTAATGCATAATAAAAAGTGTATATAAGCTCATTATCTAAGCTCTTGGGTTGTACCGGTCTCTTGAGGATTGCATTGTTTGTGCTGGTGCTGGTATGTCGTGTTTGCTAAAAATGCAAGCTTGCCAACACCAATTTATTCCATTTGAAAAATCGGGTAATATTGTTTAAGAAGGGATTATGAACATGAACTTCAAGTAGACATAATCAGGGTTTTCTTATTATTCAAAATAGATTAAAAGGATGCCATTAAAAATACAATAAAACAAAATACAATAAAATTCATAGTATTTTTTGTGGGTTTTATTCATGTTTTGCTATTAAAATTTTGGCTATGTACTATTTTATTAGCAAAATGCAATAAATTAAAGGTCACTTTCATTCGTTTTTGATTAATATTTTGACTTTAACTAATTTTTATTATAATCGATGCATATTAATGCTATTGCATATTGTATTATGAAATTACAAGGCAGGACTAGATGTATAGATCCCTCTGGTTTGTTTGTGCCTGAAGAAAAGGATTTCATCAGCTAGCTTGTGCTTCAGCCCCATTAGGAGGCTTCTTTTATATAAGATGTACCTGAAGAAAAGGACTTATTCAGCTAGTATGTGCTTCAGCCCCATTAGGAGACTTCTTTTATATAAGATTTACCTGAAGAAAAGGAGTATAATTGTTTTCACAGGTTGAGAAGACTACTGTTCCAGTAAATTTGAACTTAATGCCGAATCTAAATCGAGTAAATATATATGTTACGGTGAAAGACTGAAATCTGGTGAATGTTGACATTCAGCGTTGTAAATCTTCTGTAAGGTTTGATTGGAAGAGTTAAGGTTAGGTAAGGTTATAAATCTCAGAAGTGGGTTAGAAGCCTAACCTAACCTGTTATCATCAAACCTTGCATAAAACTGAAAAAGCTGACTGAATCCAAGCAGAGAAAAAGGAATTTCGGACATTTACTGGTAAATGTCGACATTCCCCAATTTCGTTCTTTCATGGTAACAACATATACAAGAGAAACAACTATTTAAGAATTTAAAAATACTAGTTATGGAATTTGAAGATGGTAAGGACAGCCATGGTCATGTTCAGCACAAAATTACAGGTCAGACAAAGCAAAAACACCAAACAACCACAGAATCAACAGAAACAAATCACAATAATTCCAGTTCACCTCAGGCACACTTACATAAAAAAAAAAGAAAAAACAAAGAAAAAAAAACAACCTCTTCTAAAAGATAATCCTCATCATCAGTTAATTAATTCAAATAGAAATCGGTGGGACAGCCCGGGACAAATGATGTTTCGCAGAAATACATTTTAGCTGTTGTATCCTCTCCCCGTCGGTCTTGTGGTGGCTGCGATTGAACCCCGGGCCCTTTCTGCCAAGCTGAGATCAATCTATTGTGCTATTACAGGCTAATTATTTCAAATGTCATGATATTACTGACTGAAATAATGTACTAATACACATTTAATGAACACTATATTTTAACCTTTTCATTAGAATAATTTGTAAGGCCTACTATCATCCGAACATGCTTTCTTATTTGATTCTTTTCGCTTGTGTCTTACTATTTGCTTTTTTGCTATTTTATTTTACTGTTTGAATCGTGTAATCGATATTTGAATTTTTTATTGAGTCGCTTATTCGGGCCCTCCTTTTCTTTCGGTTGTAAGGAGGATAAGGTTCCGTGAAAACTAGAATGTTGCGTAACACCAAAATTTTCTTTTTCCCCATAATCATCACCCCCCCCCCCCCCCCCCCCCGAAATACATTTCTGTTCGCATGCTCGTATTCTACTATTAATTAACTAGTCCTCATTAAATGTTATGTGCCTAATTGAAAGGAATTATACTAAACCAAAGAAGTGAAAACCAAATAAACCGAGTTATTTCATAACATAATAATTAATTTTCTTTACAATTGTTCTTATTATCTCATCTTTAGTTGCCTCTGTATCATCGAGAGGAGAAGCTCAATGGTTGTTTATATTCTGCTTCCTCAGTTTTTGTGTGGACTAGTAATTGTATGCTACATTTTGATTTGATTTTTTCTTTTGATTCTTTTTTCGTTTTAGATGCTCTCCCTTTTTAATCTCTTATGGTTTAATTGAATTCTGTGATGGAAGGCCAGTTCGGCTTTAGATCTTTTATTAGGAATCATACTAGCTATATAGTTTCTGTCACATGAACTTTTTGGATTGTTGGAGCTCCCCCTAACTCACTCCTGCTATGCAGATGCAATTATAAATGTCATATTCTACAATGTCATATAAATGTCATTATGACATTATAAATGTATATATTTATGTCATTATGACATTATCATATAAATGTATAAGACATTATAAATGTCATATTCTATACCAGACATTATAAATGTCATATTCTATAATGTCATATAAATGTCATTATGACATTATAAATGTATATTTTTATGTCATTATGACATTATCATATAAATGTATAAGACATTATAAATGTCATATTCTATTCCAGACATTATAATGTCATCTTCTATACCTGCAGATTTGGAAAAAGACCTTGGCACCCATAAAACTTGATTAACGAAATACATCAAGGTATATAATCTTAGGGGGAGGGGATTGTTTTCCAGTTTTAGCAATAATTTCTAGCAATATTGTTCTAATTTTTTTAGCCCTAATAGTTAAGGCCCTAAATGGCTTTAATAAACTTGTCACAATATATTTACAAAGAGAAAAAGGGAAATTAATTTTCTATTATTCCGTGGTAAAGGTGGTCTTTAATTTCATTGGTTTACATCTTTGATGTATTTTCATAAGCCAATTGGAAGTCAATGTCCCCGCCTTTTCAAAATCTGATTGGGGTGCCTGCGTGAATTTTCAAGCCAGTGAAACGAGCGAACAATTTTTTAGTCAAAACTTTTTGTAACTAGTCCCTATATTTTCTTCTGTGATATGCATGAAATCTTTTGACGATTATTTTTATAAAATAAATTTAAAAGTCTTAGAATGCAAAACCTGTGGAACACCCTGTGCATTACGCACTTGAGGAAATTAACTTGCAATATTACATGTTTCCTGAATAAAGTACTTTCTTATACCTCGTAATTCATATTTATTGCATGAGAAGGACTCATTCAGTTCCCTTTGTTTCGCCCTAGCTGTCCTTATGCCTTCATAATTAGTAAGGGAATTAAGAAGTTCAATTATGTTAGGGAAAGTTCTCTGTTGAAAGAGGTCTCGAATGTTATAGGCATAAACGAGAATAAAGGGAATAGATAAAGCTTTCTGGAAAGTGCTGGGCGTTGCTCTCTATTGAATGTTTGTTCAAGTCATCTTTTCGAGTTATAGAAAACGCTGAATAAAAAGTGCTCGACGGCTATTCTGTATTTTTGAGCAAGAAAGGAGGAAGAAAACCAATCTGCTTTAAGTTATGTTAAGCGAGAAAGCTAATTTGTTTTCTAAAGTTGCAAGGAAGCTTTCTTTTCTGCAAAGTTGAAAAAAGCAGATGGTTTTGCTGCCGTGTTTTTCAACAAGCAGCAAGAAAGCTAATCTGAATTTTAAAGTAAGAAAAAATATTTACTATTAATTCCTTTTCAAACAGTTCGTGGTAAGGAACTGTAAGTAAGGAGCGACCCGGCTCAATAGTAACCGAAACTCTAAAAAACGAAATTTTGATCCCAATAGATACATCAGAAGAATCAGAATTTTGTGCTGATTTCAAATATATAAGTTTCATCAAGTTATCTTACCCATCAAAAGTTACGCGCCTGAGAAAATTTGCCTTATTTTAGAAAAAAGGGGAAAACAACCCCTAAAAGTCATAGAACTCTAATGAAACTCACACCATCAGATTTAGCGTATCAGAGAACCCTACTATAGAGGTTTCAAGCTCCTATCTCCAAAAATGTGGAATTTTGTTTTTTTTTTTTGCCAGAAGAAAGATCACGGATGCGTGTTTATTTGTTTGTTTTTTTGTTGTTTTTTTTATTATTATTTTCCCAGAGGTGATCGTATCCATCCAGTAGTCCTAGAATATCGTGAAAGGGCTCATTCGAACGGAAATTAAAAGTTCTAGTGCCCTTTTTAAGTGACCGAAAAAATTGGAGGGCAACTTGGCCCCCTCCCACACTCATTTTTTTCCTGAACTCACCCAATCAAAATTTTTAGACAGTCATTTTTTTCATTATAGTCGAAAATCTAATTAATATGTCTTTGAGGATGACTTAATCCCCCTCAGTTCCCGAGGGAAGGGTTGCAAGTTATAAACTTTGCCCATTGTTTACATATAGTATTGGTTATTGGGAAGTATACAGGCGTTTTCAGGAGGAATTTTTTCTAGTGGGGGATCGGGGTCGGAGTAGGGGTTACGGGGGAGGATATTTCCATGAGGGATATTTCCTTGGGAGAAGGAACATTTCCATGAAGGGGGCGCCAGATTTCGCAGCATTATTTAAAAAACGACCATAAAAAAAACAAATTTTTTTCAACTGGAAATAAGGAACAACATTAAAACTTCAAATGAACAGAAATTATTACGTATATGAGAGGGTTCGCCCCCTAGTCAATACCTCGCTCTTTACGCTAAAGTTTTTTAGTACTTTCAAAAGAGCTATCTATTCTAATTAACCGGCCTTTGTGATTCAGGGGTTTGTGATTCGAACAAAATTCAAACTTTAGCGTAAAGAGCGAGGTATTGACTAGGGAGCGAACTCCCTAATATACGTAATAAAAACATACGAATATAGAAATTCGCTAGGTGAGTTAGTTCGTAAGTTACGTCAGAACAAAATTTCGAGAAAGCCAATTAGCCAAGAAAGGAAAATTAATATGTGAATTTCGTTCTAATTATTCATGTACGGTGAGCCAAAATCAAAGCTGCATTAATTCAAAAATGTTCAGAAATTAACTAAAAAAAACAAGTTTTTTTAACTGAAAGTAAGGAGCGACATTAAAACTTAAAACGAACAGAAATTATTCTGCATATGAAAGGGGCTGTCCCCTTCTCAACGCCTCGCTCTGTACGCTAAATTTTGACTCTGTCTCGCAACTTTATTTTTTAAAACAATAAAAAACTTTAGCGTAAAGAGCGAGGCGTTGAGGAGGGGACAGCCCCTTTCATATACAGAATAATTTCTGTTCGTTTTAAGTTTTAATGTCGCTCCTTACTTTCAGCACATTGCGATTCTGTCGTGTTGAGCAAAAAATCTAATCCGTTTTCTAAAGTAGCAAGAAACCAATCCTTTTCATCAAGGAGGCACAGTTGTGCCTCCTTGTAATAAAGTAGATTATAGTAAATAAAGTAGATAGTGATTTTATCGTGTTAACTAAGGAAGCAGTTTGTCGAATATATTGGGTAATATCTCGTCTCTTGAAGCTGTAATTACACTTTTTTTGTTAAAAAAAAAGCGTAGATCGATTCTTTTTTTAAGGATAATGGGTTCTCTGTTAACAACCATTTAGTCCTTTTCGTATTTCCCTGCAGTTGTTGTACTGTACCGTAGGGGGCAATGGAGTGAATTGCTTGATCTTTCAGAAAATTTCCATTTATTAATAAAATTATCTTCAATTTATTAGTTAATTAATAATCTATTTTTTAATTGTTAGTATCTTAATTTAATAAATATTATTACTTAATTATTTTTTTTGTTGCTGTATTAATTAATAATCTATTTTTTAATCATTTTTATATTAATGTAATTATTATTATTTAGCTTTTTAATTTATTTTATCTTACTAATTAATTAATAATTTATTAATTACTTTCATTTGTTAACTCCGCCCTCTAGTTTATTTTAATAAAAATGAAATTTCGAGAATTATAACTGTTTTATTACCTATTTGAAATTTTGCGCCCCTAATATTTCTGCCCCTGGGGCAAGTGCCCCCTATGTCCCCCCTAAAACACTGTATCTACATACAGTGTTTTAGGGGGACATAGGGGGCACTTGCCCCAGGGGCAGAAATATTAGGGGCGCAAAATTTCAAATAGATAATAAAACATTCATAAAACATTAGCTATCAAACATTTATTTAAAAGTTATTGATTCTCTTGCAGGTTTACTTCCTCTGGACCTGTCCGTCCCATCGACATTTTGAATGGTTTATAGACGTTCTACGTGACGTTGAGCGGAAAGACGTTACAAATGTTCTTGAAATGCACATCTTTATTACGCAGTTCTTTCACAAGTTCGATCTGCGAACTACTATGCTGGTAAGTGTTCAATCGACAGGTTGCCC
This sequence comes from Artemia sinica, assembly GCA_027921565.1. Taxonomy (NCBI): domain Eukaryota; kingdom Metazoa; phylum Arthropoda; class Branchiopoda; order Anostraca; family Artemiidae; genus Artemia; species Artemia sinica. The sequence continues at coordinate 54,576,969 of CM051274.1, read as the reverse complement.
ACTTTCAGAATTCGTGCACGCTAGAATGTGTGGTAAAACTGCCCCACGCGTGGCGCTGTATGGTGGAAGTGTGCCACGCGTGGCAGAACAAGTGGTGCTCTGAGAATTAAACCAGATGACAGAGGTGGGCAACCATTGGTGTTCCCAAATCCATATAATTTATATTATCTATATAACATAATCGATAATAATATATTATCTATAATTTTCTGAAACTAACAATTTTACGAAAAATAAGAAGTTAGTAAAGAGTTTACTGAAGACAGTGATCAACCAGAAACTTCCTCATTATCTTCTTTTTGTTTTGTATAATGGAAAGGTAGTGTGGTCTTCGTCATTATTTCCGTTGGAAAAAAAAAAATAATATCCTTCGTTTGAGAGCAGGGCCGTATCCAGGATTTCTTTCGGGGGGAGGAGCTACAAAACAAACTTAAAAAAACGCATAAAAAATTTGTTTATATTCATTTCTGTTAAGTTTTTACTAGTCGGACAAACATTTCATAGGGGAGTTCAAGCTCCCTATCCCCCCCCCCGGATATGGCCTTGTTTGAGAGTAAGTTTTTGGGCTCCAGTCTTCTGAAATTGAAAGTGCAAGGGAAAAGGAGGCAGAGAGAGAGAAAAGGAGTAGGGGGAGAGAAAGTGGAGAAGAAAAGAAAGAGAGAGTTGACTGTTTTGTATTAGTTGGTAATTATAAAAAAAAGAAGTGTAATTCTAAATCTTAGCTGTGTTAAGAATGGCAAAAGGCTATACACATCATGAGTATTTGAGAAGGGAGTCTCACTTGTTTTTCTCCCGTACAGTTGCATTTCTTAGCATAAAAGGAAGAATTTTGTTCACTTTCTAGAAGTACAATTCAAACCCGAATATATGATCCAAACAATGTAAGCTGAATTTACCCTTTGCGTTAAAAAAAAAGCAAAAACTTCACCACTTCAAAGAGTGTCTAAAAAGGATTTCTTCCGTTAAGTTTGGGAAAAAGAGCCGATAAAATTGTCAAGAAAACCATAAAAGACAACTAATGATGTCCTCTGACTCTAAGAACCTATATCCCCAGGCAGTCAAAAAATTAAACCAAATTTAGATTGTAAAACATTGTAATCAGAATGTTCCCTCAGCATTTAACATTGAACCCAGCTTAAATTGTAAAACATTGTAATCCGAACGCACCCTCAACGTTTAACAAAATGATAGAATGTTACTACTTCGAATTTTTTTGAAGAGAGACAAGTTTTTTAGAAGACGGCCAAAGAGAGCTTCCCATTTTTCAAATTATTGGAAGGATTTGTTCTGCAAATGTTGGATGGCAAAGAAAGCCAAAGAAATATGTAAGTAAACCGTAAAAGACAACTAAAGATGACAACGAGTCTAGGAGCCTATATCCCCTTGCCATGTTAATTTTAAAACTGAGCCAAAAATAGGAAAGAAATACTTTTTGAGCAAATTATTCGCCTCATTATAAATCTTGGATACCGAGCGAAGATAACAAGGAAAAGTCAAGAGCTATGCTACTGAACAATGAGAAACATGACACCGAATCAGCATATGCGTCATGTAACTACCACAAGTAGGAGGAAAATATGCTTGAACTCTTTAATGCGGAGGAGTTTCTAGAACTTTATAATCATAAAATTTATACGGTGCTGAAAAGTCAAATTTTTGTAGTTTATTATCCCTAAAAAAAGTGAAGAACATGTCTGGATGATCTTAATCTGTATCATACTATATCAGTGTGGTTAGTGTTATATGTTGTTCAGAATGAATCAGTATCATTCCGTATTCTCTGAGAAGAAGAACCTTTGAGTTTTTATTTATTTTGGCTGGATATTGGTGGGGAGTTACCACCTTCAAGCTCCAGGTGTACGCACTGGGCTTCTGCAAGCCATCCTCAAATAGTCTGAACCCAAAAATGGAGGGTACAGATACTGGAGTCCTGGAAGTCCACCCCTCATGTCCTCTGGTTAGTAGTACGTCGAGATAGTAAAAATCACGTTATTTCTGTCAATCATTAGCATACGGAGTGGCACAGCCCTTGGGCAGTTCTTTTTTAGCCCTTGGGTAGTTCAGGTATTGCTCTTTCCCCTGGGCCTGCTATTTATCAATGAGTTCTTTCAAAGGGTTGTCCTTGAAATTCTGTAAATAAGACGATGATTTAGTAAAAGCGCAACTACCGTAGAAGAATTACCGTAGAATTAGTAATATTACCGTAAGAATTACCGTAATATGTCGTAGAATTAGTAAGAATTACCGATGATTCAGTAAAAGCGGTAGAAATACTGTAAGATAATGTGATTTCCTAGTTGATTCCTGCACTTTTTAGCTTTAAGTACAAGAAAATGGGTATGAAAAGGGGTTGTTTAGTAGGAGTTTCTATAAACATTTAGTTCCAGATTCCAAAACTTGCAGGTGGCTTTCTTAAACTTTTAAGGACTCGCATTAGTTAAATTCATCAGTGATTTTTATGATCAGAGGATGTCACATCTTATATTTGTATTTTTATTTATTTTTAAGTATTTGATTTGGTCTAGGAGCTCTGCGTGTTTAAGTTATCTGCAATTAGGAAGTCTTAAGGGGCCAGGATTATCAATACAGCCCTTGCAACCCCCAAGGTATTGGGCATTCGGAATTTACTGAATGAATCAAATTTTAACAGTGATACCTTGGATGATACTGCAAAGCCACCGACCTGACGTGGTGCTTTATCAGTCGAGAGGATATTCAGAAAAAAAACGCCTGGCTGATGTTCACTCTAAGCCAGTGTGAACTATCCATATTCCAAGTCTTGCAATTTACATTGAATGGTTTTCAAGCACGTTAATCCATCTTCCTCCTCAGCACCATGGGAGTTATGTATTTTCAGGTTCAGCAATATGGGCTTCAAGCGCTTCATTTCAGGGCCTTTCTTGACAGAATCAGGGATTCTGTCTAAGATTCTGCCAATAATTTTAAAGTGATAGACTTTTCAAATTGACAGGGATGCAATTTAAAGTCGATACAGCTCTAAATGAATACCTACATAGATTTGTGGAATTTAAACAGGAAGGGTGTGCAGTGTCCGCAGTAACGCTAACCCCCCGGGCCCTGGGCGGTTGTGTCGATACAGACCGAACGTTTTGCATAATTGTGGAGTTTAAACAGGAAGGGTGTGTAGTGTCCGCAGTAACGCCTACCCCCGGGCCCCGTGCGGTTGTGTCGATACAGACCGAACGTTTTGCATAATAATTAAATTATTTATTATTTCTGGAGGGGCAAATAACCCAACGTTAAAAATTTAATTGGTTTTGAAACCTCCTGTGTGAAAATTAAATCGAATAAAAACAACAAAATTTTTTAATCATAAGATTTTTTTTTATAAAGTTGTCTCTTTCAACTTAAATGGTTTCTATCAACTATTTCTCTATCAACTTAAATGCAGCTTGGTTCCTAGAATGAACGCAACATTTAGTAATTGAAGAAACAGAAAGAAACGAGGCAAATTTTTCCTCGGCAGCGGAAACATTTTCCACCCCATTGTCTCGATGCTCTTTTCCTTTTCCCCTTTTCAATTTCATTATTTTTATTTTATTTCTTTGTTTTTATGGTGAAAAGGCAGTTCGGTCTCGGCGGTTTTATATAGCATTTTCTTCGAAATTTATTATTGTTTCATTTTCTTTTTAAGAATGGAATACCGGAAAATATCGTGTAGAACCAAACAGACCAAAAACATTACTTCCCTATTATTTCATGCTAAAAAGCGTGCTGTAATTCCATTGGTTTATATCTATGACTTGTTTTTTTTTTTAAGCCAATCACCTTATTTCTGGAGGGACAAATGATCCAATTTTTCAAACTGATTGGCTTTAAAACATTCCTTGTGAAATTTTCACCCAGTAAAAGAAACGAAAAATTAAATTTCACTTGAAGGAACGAATAAGCTTTTGAGTTTAAACATTTTTTTTTACAAATTTCTATGTACTTAAACTAGGCCTATTATTTGCAGCAAGGCCGTATCCAAGGGGAGTTACTAGGCTTGAACTCTCCTCCCTTCCCCTAGAATTTTTGCTCGACTCGTAAAAACGTAACAAAAATGCATATAAACAATGTTTTTTGTAACCCCTTCCCCCACCCGAAAAAAATCCGGGATGCACACTTGGTTTGCGGTATTTTTTTTGAAGTTCAACCGGTTCTTTTACAATTGTTGGAACCTTTGAAAAGTCATCTCGATTAAAACAATTTTTAGATACAACGAACCTTAGGGACCTTTCCTCGAAATAATATTTCATGGCTACTCATGTTGAGGATCGATTAGATGGCTTTTAAGGGTTGCTTTTAGCCTCCCAAGAAACTAAGTCAAACAGATATTGAGGAAGAGATGAAACAGTGCCATATTCGGGATTCCAACTAGGATTGGGGAGTTATTTAACCATGGAAACTATTTAGGCCAAATGGTTATTTTATATAACTTTGAATTTTCGGAGGTGGTTGAACTCGCCTCCAGTCTCTTCAAGGGCATGGTTTTGGAATCGAATCGAACCATATAAATACTTGACCGTTAGAATTTTGATTGATTTTTTTGTTTTCTCTTTGCCAATTCCATCGGAGATTTAGTCTAAATGCGTGAGTATTTTCTTCTTAAATTACCCTCTGTTCGCGCCATCTAAATGGTGCCTATGGTAGGGAAAGAATGAGCAAAATATTGACTATGCTTTCGTTTTGCAATCATAGTAAGATTTTTTGCCCTAAGGAGATATATCGGTCGTAATTCACTGTAGCTCCTTTACTTTTGCTAGTTAAGGTGATTCCGGTTCTCATCTCCTGACAACAGGAACGTAGAAACGAGCTGCGATATTTACTTGCTAGATATGAATAACCGAGAAACTGTTGCACTAAGATTAAAGCACGTGTTGTATGGACATTTTCAAAAATTAGAAATTTGCCACGCCCCGGAAAAGCTTGGGGAAACAACTTGTTTATTTTTTTTATATTAATTTATGGATAATGGAATGATAATACCCAAAATGAGAAGGGCTACCTGTAAGAAGTCTATAAATACCGATTGCAAAAGTGCTTCCGACTGGTCGAAATGTCGATTTGAAATGTCGAGATGTCCGACTGGTCGAGATTGTTTTTGATAAATTGTCCGAGGGAATGGGTATCTGCACCACGACATCTCTTGTCTTTAGTCAAATCAAAGTAATTAAAAGGTCGCCTTTTTCAAAATACTCGGAGAAAGACAAAATCTTGCTACCCGAAAATGTGAAATTGTCGGATTGGTTATTCTGTATGAAACTTTAAGCCAATAAAAAGACCATTTTTTGGTCATAAGTTTTTTTTTTACAACTAGTCCTTCGGTTGGGCATGCAAACTTGTGACGAATATTTACATAAAAACATTTTAAAGTCCTTGGATACAAAAGTTACAAGAAACCTTGTACATTATCCGCTGGTGGAAATTTAGTCAAGATGGACTTGGATTGTTTTTGTTTAAATTTGTCCGGGGGAACGAGTATCTACATCACGAAGATTCTTTACTTTGGTGAAATCAAAACAATTAAAAGTATTTTTTCTTTCCAAATGCTCTAAAAGAAAAATTGTTGTTGCCCGTAAGTATGAAAATTTTTGATTGGTTCTCCAGTATGAAACTTTAAGCCAATAAAAAGAGGAGACTATATGTGTAAATTGCTGAGGACGGCTTTCGGATATAGAGCCGAAATATTCTGAAGGTTTAAACCAATTTCACTATCTTAGGTAAATTATTAAATTATTTTTGTTAGCTTTATAAAAGGAAGAAAGATATAATGCTCAAATTTGAAATTTGAATTAAAGCTATGTTGCTCAATTAAAGCTTAGATTAGGCACCGCGTAGTTACGACAGGAGAGAAACGGAAAAATTATTAGAAAGGGGGAAAAACGAGCCATATTTCTTTTGTTTGAATCGTTAATATATTTAACTATTAATAATCGTTTTGAATATATTTTAATAGTTCTTTAGTTTAGAGTTGACAGTTTTTAATGGTATTTTTAATAAAATGAAGATTCTCGATATGATTGGTGCATCTAATTAGGTGCTTGAACAGGGATTTCAATCGCAAAGTTATCCAGTTTCAAACTCCTTGGGTAATTATCTCCGCTTAGTGGTTAAGATAGGTTACAATTCACATTTGAACGAGTCCTTTCACATTAGGCTGACGTAAAAATTCGTAAAAACCATCATAACCATTATCTTAAATCATCATCATAAGCAAAAACTTAAAATGTGGGATGGAAATGAAGATTCAAGCTCTGATCAAGCGTAAAATTTTATGAATTTTTTTTCAAATTAATTAAATACTCGCACAGAAATTCCATTTTGTTGCTACTAAATTGCCTATATAACGCCACATAACCTGTTATGGCACAGTGGATTGATGCACATCCTGGCACTACGGAGCCCAGGGTTTGATCCCTGCCGCAGCAAGGCTGGGCGACAAGCTTGCTACTTGTCCCTGTAAAAAGACCCAACAACTGAGACGTCAATTTGAATTCCTATGTGCCAGCCATGGCTGAAGAAGGATCGTGATCCTTTTTTTATTCTATAACGCCACTCCTTACTCAACCTGAAATTTAAGCATAGCTAAAGTCTACTTGGCATTGCCTATGTTACGGACAGAATTGGTTCTGTAATATTACATACCGTAGCATAAAGTTTTTGTTATGTTAGTTTGAAAGGTTTCCCAGTGTAGTATGAAAAAGCCATTGGTATTAACAAAATTAGGGTTAGGTATTCATTCAATTTTGCTAAACTGATTTTTTTCTAATTCGGAATAATCCGCTGGAGCTCTGAAACATAAAATAGGTAAAGATTAGTTGACATCTACATAAGTCTTATTATTGAAAGACATTGAGCCACGCCCCCATGGTTCATAAATGTCTCTATAGTCATATTAAAAAGCAGTATCAATTGTGTGATAATCACTGTGGAAACCGAACCTATATAAGTCTGTACAGAACGATTAATATCTGACGGTGTCCCTTTTTGTCTTTCTGCTTCCATAAAAATCCCCTGGTAAGGCAACCTGATGAGTTCAAAACCTTTTGTTTCTCCCTGTGGGGTACAGAATAGGCTTGTTTGTTCCCTAAATCAGGCATTTACGCACGAATAGTTTTCAGGGAAGGGGGCAATAATGAAAAAACAAACTTTATTAATAATTTGAATAAGAAGTGCCCCGAAAAGTGGAAAATTTTTGGTTTTAGGTCCCCTCCCCCCCCCCCTGGGTGCGCACCTGCACTAAATACACGGAAAGTTACTAGTTGTTATGCTAAGGTTGGCCCAGAGGTGGAGGAGTAGTTGTGTACGCCTGGTCTACTCAACCCCTTGTTTTCCAGTTGGTAAATAAAAGAAAGAGGCTGATATCTTTCCAATATTGAATGGAAAATTTATCTTAATCGTTAAGGGAAATTTAATATCTCATATCCTACTATTCTCAAGCGTTTATTTACCTTTTATTTAAAAAAAAAAGAGAATAAAAGTTTAATTTGCTTGTGCGGAGGAAGTAAATAGCATATTACGTTTCTTTTAATAATAGAACTTTTTGTGGAAGATGAAGAATAAATAGGTGATGAGCACAATGAAATGTAGCTTGTATTTTTTTGATGAGATTTTTGAAATTATCTTTTGGGGCTCATTTGATTTTAGAAACGGTTACAGTATTAATACCAGTAAAAATTTAAGTTACCAGAAACAGTGAAGATGATATCTGGTTTTTTAATGGGTCAAATGGAAAGTTACATGCTGCGTGTATCTTAAAAATTATAAAAAATCTGGAGTTCTAATTCTTAAAGATAAAGATCTGCATATGTAGTTGTGCAGCTTTATGGCTGCGCTTGTAGTTGTGTCCTTATTTGCAACATATGTAGTCGTGAAACTTTATGGCTGTACATGTAATCGTGTGCAGCTGCACATGTAGTTGTGTCCTTTTGTCCAACATATGTAGTTGTGCAGTTTTATGGCTGCATATATAGTTGTGTGCAGCTGCACGTGTAGTTGTGTCCTTATGTGTAACATATGTAGTTGTGTCCTTATGTGCAACATATGTAGTTATGCAGCTTTATGGCTACATATGTAGCAGCTGGATATGTAGTTATGTCCTTATGTACAAAATATGTAGTTGTGTAGCTTTATGGCACCAAACATTTTGAGAAGGTGTAGCTTTCTTTCGATGGTTTAATTGTCTTTGGGAATCAAGAGATTGTTAATTTCACGGACAGGAAGTAATTAATCAAACTTGACTAATTAATTTAGCATATTCATTTTAATGGTTCAATTTAGCAACACTGACAAAAATGTGTTACTGCCCCAAAACTTCGTAATTTTGGAACAACTAAAAGAAAAATATTAGAAAATTGGTGTTTCCAGGTATGAATAGACAAAGAGTTGTGAAAAACTGTTTTTTAATTGAAGTTCTTGGTGCTTTGACGAAGATGGGGTACGCTCTCGCTCTATTCCTCTTCATGAGCCACAACTCTTTGTGAAAAGCATCAAATTTCACCTTAAATGCTCGTTTATGTTCATGAAAAAGTAAGCTATATAAGTAAGTAAGCTATAACTGTCCTGTCGCGTTTCAAAATTAGAATGATTTGAAGGGAGGTAAATTGGGTTATCATATTTAGTGTTGGGCGATACTAGATATCGATATATCGGACCAAATATCGATATCGAATATCGAAACGTAAATACTGATATCGAAAACGATACCATTTCAGCTTTTTCTGGTATCTACCGGTGAACGTCCAGCAGAAAAGGTTCAACATAGAAGATTGTTTCGCAAATGACCGAGAGGAAGAACAATATTCAATCCACTAACTCTTGTGTATATGCTGATACACAGTATGTACAGCTGTATCCATAAGTTGGTATAGCCTGTTTTCAAACTACGTTTAGTGAGGGTGGACTCTCAAACGTTGCTGAGAACCTCCGAAAGGCTTGGCTAGATAAAATATCTTCTAAGCTTATAGGCCTTGCTCAGATCACATCTGTCACGATTGCCACATACCTAAATCTGCTTTTCTAGAAATTGTATATTACCCCTGACGATAATCTCCAGGTTGAGAGTAAAATAGCAAGAGACATGGATTGGGCCTTACTGGAATCTGTATCAACAGATGGAGGTGCCGGATCAGATCCTTGTGATTCAGCCATTACAGAATAAAACCATTTTTGGGGGGATCACATGACGGAGTTTCAGCGGTCAATGCACGGACAGCTTCTTAGCAACTACATCTGCCATGGCTTTCCAGATTTTTAGTAGGGAGTCTTTAGTTCCAAGAAAACGGATCCATCAAGTTGTGGTAGTCTTGTGATATGGGTCTCAGAAATACCTATACGAACTTGTCATAAAATGAATCTCCATGCCCGCCACCAGTGTCCTTTCTGAAAGTGAATTTCAAACCTGATCAGCTAATCAAATAATTCATGGTAACAAAACTGTAAGTAAGGAGTAACTCAGCCTAGTAACAACCGAAGGTTTAAAACATGGCATTTTGATAACAATAAATACATCAAATGAATTGACTTTTTATACCGACTCCAGATATTTAAAATTCTTAAAGTTTCATGTACCCATCAAAAGGTACGAGGCTCAGGAAATTTGTATGAAAATTTGTACAGAATTTTTTAGACAGGGTGGGACCGCAACTAAAAAGTCAAAGCATCTTAATAAAAATCGCACCATCAGATTCGAAATATCAGAAAATCATACTGTAAGGTTTTCTAGCTTTCGTCTGCAAAAATCTGAAATTTTGTAATTTCTGCTTGAAGAAAGATCCCGGATGCGTGTTCATAAGTTCTGCTTCTTTTTCTTTTTCTTTCTTTCCTTTTTTTTGCAAGGATGATCGTATCGAACCAATGGTCATATAAGACCAGGAAAGGGTTTGCTCGAACGGAAATAACAGTTCTAGATCCCAATTTGTGACCAAAACGATCGGAGGGCAACTTGATTCCCCTCCCTCCCATACTCTTTTTTCCCAAAGTGATCCGATCAAAAATTTGAGACAGCCATTTTGATCAGCATAGTTGTAAGGTCAGGTAATCATGCCTCTGGGGAGGACACGACCCTGCAAGTCCTGGGGAAAGGGTTGTGAGTTTTGAAATTTGTCTTGTGTTTGCATTTAGTATTTATTATTGGGAAGCAAAAAGACACTTTTTTGAGGAGGGTGATTTTTCTGTGGGGAAAATGTTCTGCGCGGGGGGGGGGGGGGGATTTTCCAACGGCAGAAGTTACCGTGTGGAGGAAAGTTTCCAGGGATGAACTTTCAAGGGGAAACTATATTCGGGGGAATTTTTCGGAATTTTTATACGAAATTCGTTTTATTTTACCCATTTTCTTTTGCCAATTGAACATTTGAAGATATTCCCGGAAAATAGCCCAGGTAGAATTTTCAAAGGAGTTGAAGTTGTCAGGTAGATATTGCCGTGGTGGGGGGAGGGGTTGATTTTCCACAGGAGAGATTCTCCATGGGGGAACTTCACGCGGGAGAAACCATTCATTCAGACATTGGGAGGGTAGAATTTCCAGGAAAATTTTCGAGAAAAAAAAATAGAGGATACGGAAAAATTTATGGTCTTTTAAATTTTAATGTTGCTCTTTGCTTCCAGTTGAAAAAAAAAATCATTTTTTTTTATTTAATCACTGAAAGGCTGAACCAATTCTCATGGGAAAATATTGACATGTTGCTGATTTGAATAAGTAGCCAATAGCCAAAAATAGCCAATAGCTCCTTTTTCTTTATCCTGAGCCCGAGTAATTCCAAATCAGGGTTTGTGTAATGTTCATTCATGTAATAGAAATCTTTTTATTTTATTCAAAATTTGGAAAAATTTTCTCATTAAAATCAACTCATCAGAAATATCGAAATCAATATATTGATTACCGAATATCGAAAGTAAAAATATCGATATATCGTTTAATCAAGATATCGCCCAACACTAATCATATTACTATTCAGCTAAAAACTATATTTAGCTAAAAGAAATGGTTTATCAAATTGTGATCAAACAATGGCTACTGATTAAAATAAAAAAGAATATTAACAAAAATAATAGCTTTATGTAAATTGAAATCGAAAACTCAACAACAGCAACAGGAAATTTCTGTAATGTAAAGTTAAGGACGCCGGAAGAGGATAAACAAAAAATAGATAATGCTATCTACTGAATTGACGAAATAAGTCTTCCGCAATACTTCAAAAGACATTATGTTTTGTGAATTTTTCTTCGAGTTGCGTATAGTCCCATTTATGCATGGTACGAGTTATAGAGGTTATTCTACATAAAAATCGACTTATAAATGTAGCGAGTTATAAGAGGTAAGTAAATGAGAATTCGAATTACAGAGGTACAAGATCGCTAAATCTACTCCCTGTGGCCACTACAAAGTTAACAATAACTATTAGTGTATTGTAGACTTGACATATCAAGACTTTACTTTCAAATGTCAAGTCTTTACTTTCAAATGTCAATGATAAATTTAGTTTGCTAGGAAATAGAAACCTGAACATTAACAGAATCAGATACGAAAATATGTTAAACAAAATTAATACATATGAAAGTTTACACATTGCAACCTGCATACCGGGCTTTCGACTAACAGAGGTTCGCGGGGAAAACTACCGAGATACAGAGGTAAACTTTGACATGTGAAGGTAAAGCTAAATTTAGTTTTCCCGACTAACATATGTTCGTCGGGGAAACTACCGAGATACAGAGGTAAACTTTGACTAATCTACTGAATTTCGAGTTATAGAGGTAATTGTCGGTTTACTTTGACTTACGGAGGTAAAATATGACCGCAAAATTATTTCGAATTATGCATGTTTTTTTCTTTGACTTAGACAGGTTTTTCCAAGGGAATTGAAAATAATTCGAGATATCGATAATTTCGAGTTATCGGAGTTCGAGTTATCCAGAGTCTACTGTAATTAGAGAGGTAATATCCCGCAATGCCAGAATTTTACGAGAAGCTAAGAAATAGAAAATGTATTTAGGAGTTTTTTTTATGACTATTAAAAAGCAGCTGTTTGTGCAAAGAAGGGATATTTAATGGCTTAGACATAAAAAATACAGTGACTAAATTTTTATACGGAAGGCCCCGTTTTTGTTATGTTCCGGGTATTAGATAATTTTCTAGATCTGACAAACAAAAATGAAATAATATACCATGCTTGAAGTAACCAAAAAATGAGATAGCTGCTTCAACTGTGTAATGGAATTTAATTAAAATGTGGTGAAATATTTAGTTAAATTGAAAAAAAAACATTAAATTTAAAAATTATAGATTATTTTTTGGAATAAATTATTATGAGAATTTTGGGCAATGGCAAATTTGAATTTTACTGGCTTTTTGATAGCGCTAAAAACCTGTTTATTTGGGTGAATGAAACTTATGGCAATAGATCTGCTGCCCGAATTATTGGTTGACAGTAATATCGTATCAACAGTAGTATTGCAACAGCAGTAATGTATTACCAAGGAATTAAGCTTTCAGAGCGTGGTCTACAGCCCAAATGATGGTCTGGGGAAGTTTTTCCATTATCATGCACCCACCTTTCTCTTCTTGCCAGATTTAAAAGGCTCGAAATAAATAATAAAATTAATTTGTCGTAACCATCTGTGGATTACACCTACTCAGCAAACGTATGAGATAAAGGTGAAAAGTAGATAAAGAAGAAAAAGGAAAAGACAAAACTGGATACCGGCAGAGAATGGTCGAATTTAAATAATTATTCTACTTTGGCTGTGGACTTGACCTAGATACTAGAAATCGCTTTTTAAAGGCCTGCAGTTCAAGAAAAGCTGACTCTTATACTAAACTTCAACTTTGAAAAGAGGCTTAGGACCTGTTTTTACAGTATCACTTGCTTTTTAGAAATGGGAAGGGGGTGGAAATTAAAAAGGGCCCGAATTTGGGTGGTATGTTTATTCTTGGAGTTTTATTTAAGCACATTGATAAGTTTTCCTGGCTAGATTTGAATTTCATGAAATTTAATTTAGAATTCTAGATTTAAATTGGCAGAAATAAGAATTTATTATAATTCAGACTCAAAACGACAAAAAATCACTATTCATCCTGTTCATTTTTTCTTCTTTTGTTCCTACTGACCTTAGGCCTGTTTTTCTTTTCATTTTTTTTTTCTTTTTTCTTTTTTCTGGCAATTAATTCAGAAGCATGAAAACGTCAGATACGGTCTTTAGGCATGGCAGCGACAGCGTTATTTTATGCAGGTGAAATTGTAATTAATTCAGTAAACTGATCATTTGATTTTTCTTTTAGTACATTTGTGAGAATCATTTCCAACGTTTTTCAAAGAGAAGCCTATTCACAGGATTAAAAGCTGTTAACCATTTTGGTCGGCCAGATATGACATCATTCCTTAAATTTGTTCAGAAGAAACATAGCTATGTAAGTATTAAATGTTTAAGTCTAGTCTTATTGTTCTGACTCTATATACCACAATTTAAGAGTATCAATTTTTCTTCCCAAGAACGTTTGCTGTTACGGTAAACCTATGTAATTTGTACTTGTCAACAGGGGCGTCCCGAGGCTCATTTTATTGAATGGGCAATCTTTGTACATTTTACCGAATTGCTACCTGATTTATGCCGAATTTTTTGCAGAAATCAAGAATTTTGCTAAATATCGCCCGATTTTGCAAGATTTATGCCGAAATTTGCGCCTTCGGGGTGAATGCCAAAAGATTGCCCCCCCCCCCCTCAGGATGCCCTTGCTTGTCACTCTTGGATCAACACACAGTTTTTTTTTCTTAAAACATTTTTAAACTGTCGGTTACGATGGTTTTTAGTTCACTCCTTTACTAGATAGTAGCAACTGCTGTAACCGTGGTTATATCCAGGCGGTTGGACTTCCCGGTTTGAACCCTCTCCCCCACCGAAATTTGTGTGCGACCGGTGCAAAAGTAGTAAAAATAATGCTATACATGTAATGTACGTGTAAAAGCTGTCCGCGGGAAGATTTTTTTTGCTTACCCCCCTTCCAAGCGAAATCCTGGATTTAGACCCTGGATGCAGCCATGATGACCTATGAACAAGGGTTGAGGTTGGTAGAATTATCTCCAGTCTTAAAACTTTAGAAAATTCGGATGATGTGTTCTAAAACTCATAGAAGATCTTTTATATAGGCTGGCCTAACAAAAATTTCTTAAACATAAACTAGTATAAAAAATATAAATCTATAAATTTAACCTGAATCGATACATGTTTTAATGTAGACATCAATGTATAGTTAAGTCATTTTCAACTAATTATAATTTGTTTTTAGTTTTGATAGTCCAAAATGATGTTGTCTAAACAAAAGAGCATGGCACCTCGGAGAGAAAAATCACTAACGCCATATGTTGTTTGGGGATTTTGTTTGACCAATATACTTTTCTTTTTTGATTATTCAAAATGTATGTAAAGAAAGTAGAATTGTGTTGCCAGTAGGTCCACCAGGTTAAAGTCAAGTAGCCTACTTAAACTGCCAGGACTTTTTCCAAACTAGATTTTCTCCTGAAGTAACTCTTAAAAATAAAAAATAGGAGTTAATTATAACTTTAGAGAAATTGCAGCTTTAGTCCTATATCAATACAGGTTAGTCATATCAATTATATGTCTTTCTTTGAAATTTTCCACTTTTTTATGAAGTCACCAGACGCTACACTGTTAGTCGCGCTGGTGGTTTTGCTTTCTGTCTTTTCATGTTGTGCTCTTATTTTTCTTTATTTTTCTTATTTTCTGTCGTGTTTCCTCTTCTCTTTGTCCGAGTCAAATGTAGAACCCATTCTTCCCTAAAGAAATGATTTTCTTTTGTCTTGCTGCCTTTTCTTACATTGATTATATAAGAAAATTTTGCAACCGGAGAACAAAGGCATGGAGAAGGGAGACTAAGAGGAAGTGGTGAGGGGTACCACCGGTAGTCTGTTGCTTAACTCAAATATGGTCATTATTGAACTCTATTTAAGTTCTGTTGTTGCTCTCCGAATTCTTATTAACAATTTTTGTTAGCTCGCGAAAACAGAGTGGCTAAATGCAAAAACTGGCGATAACAATATTTTGAAGTGACCTGATTAGGCAAGAAGTTTAAAATAGGCCCTTCAAATACAAATAAAGATTTAAGCTTGTCCTTTAATGACGCAGGAGGACTGTTTTCTGCTTGGTAATACGGGATCCGAGGTTCAAACTAAAGTGCAGTAACCCGCTACAGGGCCTGAACAAGGCCGTCTCCAGGTGAGATTTCCGGGTTTGAACCCACCTCCCCCCGAAATTTTGTCCAACTTGTAAAAAAGCAACAAAAATGCACATGCCTCGGTGTACATGGCATATCCTAACTGCAGAAGGCTCGACGCAAACAACTTTGTAGTTGTCAAGTGTAGTTAATCAATGAATAGAATAAAATTTTTAAACAACCTTTCCAACTTTAAAACAAGTATAAAAATTACAATAAAAAATGGTAAAACATTTTTTAATATAGTCACTATTTACAATAAGATTATTTACACTATTTACAATTACAATATTCACACTTTTTAATTAAAGAAATTTCTGGGTTTTTTTTCTCAGTTTTGTAATTTCAGACACAAAATCTGGCGAAAATTTTTCAACATCATTTCGAATTAAGGATAAAAAAAGAAAAATTATTTAAACTCTAAAAGAATCACCAAAGTTAAACTCAATATTATTTTCTACCGTGCAGGGTATAGTTTTATTGCGGGAGTGTAATTTAGGCTTTCATAACTCCCTGAATTACTTGAAAATTTTCCGAGCTCCGTGTTAAATCACTAGTTGTTTAAGCTCTCGAGTGCCTAGTAGGGTAGTATCCAGGATTTTTTTTTTGGAGGGGGGAGGGGGAAGGTACAAAAGGTTTTCACTTGGGTACCTAATGCCATTCATTGCAAATAAATATAAGCTGAATGATAAAACTCATCATTCACAAAAATCTCAGCTGAATTTAACGAAACAAATATTAAAGATTGTTTATTTACCTTTGATGATGGGATTTTAAATTTGTGATATTTTTCTTTGCGTGTTTTGTTTTTATCCCCACGATGGGATGGCCCTTCATCCCCAGCATTTCTTCTCTCCCTTCTTTTCTTTTCTTCTTAGGTTTTGTTGTCATTGTTTATTTTTTTGTTAATCTAGTTAATTATTGCTATTATTACTATTATTATGACGTGATCTTTTGTTTTTTTATGCCCTATTATGTACATACCCAACCTTACGAGCTCTGCTCTCAGTCGGGGTTTAATTTTTTTTTTGTATTTACAAGTATATTAAATAAACAAGTTAAGTTTCGGGGGTGGGGGGTTGTAGAAGGTTTTGTTGTCATTGTTTATTTTTTTGTTAATCTAGTTAATTATTGCTATTATTACTATTATTATGACGTGATCTTTTGTTTTTTTATGCCCTATTATGTACATACCCAACCTTACGAGCTCTGCTCTCAGTCGGGGTTTAATTTTTTTTTTGTATTTACAAGTATATTAAATAAACAAGTTAAGTTTCGGGGGTGGGGGGGTTGTACAAAAAAATAAAAAATGTATTAAAAATTTATTTATATTATTTTTGTTATGTTTTTATAAGTCGGACAAACATTTTTTGAGGGGAGGGGGTCAAACAAGCCTACCCCTCCCCCTGGATACGGCCTAGGCACCTAGAAAATTTGACGCATAAAGAAACCGTGTAGGTAAGACTGATGTACAGAGCTGAGTACGCTTTCTAAAAGACACATACATTCCCTTTGCTCCAGAGAGAATAATTGATCTTGGGTCATTGTGGCTCTATGACTAACCTAATTTACCAGCCTGTATTCTGTCAAAGATTTGGTTTCATTGCGGATAGCCTTGTTCTTACTTAGTGGAGCAAATTGCATTTCCATCTGAGAGTTTCAATTAATGTCACATTACTTATACTAAATATGAACTGAAACTAAGAGTATCTTCTGAATGGAGATACATGCTGAAGGATTTGTCAGGGAACTATTATTATGATGGCAAAAGACATTCGTAAGGGCAGCAGGCATGTTCATGTAATTTTTTCTGAAGGGTATATGAGGTGTAAGATATATACTTAGTATGGAAAGTAAGCGAGGCAATACGAAAACTTGAAGAAAATTTGGAAAGAAGGTATGGAAGAGCCCATTCCTCTCTGTACGTTTTTTCTTGGTGGGGCTCAGAAGCTACTGAAAAAAAGGGGGCATGGACTGTCCAAGGACTAGTCTGACCAATTCTAAAACCTTTGAGCTATCTAAATTATCAATTCTTGCGTGAGTGCAGTCTTTCTGGGTCTAATCTTGCTTAGATGTTATATTCTTTCGTTGGGAGTCAAACAGTTCGTGGTAACGAACTGTAAGTAAGGAGCGACCCGGTTCAATAGTATGCGAAACTCTAAAAAACGGAATTTTGATACCAATAGATGCATCAGACGAATCAGATTTTAATGCTGATTTCAAATATATAAGTTTCATCAAGTTTAGTCTTACCTATTAAAAGTAACGCGCCTGAGAAAATTTGCCCTATTTTCGAAAAAAGGGGAAAACACCCCCTAAAAGTAATAGAACCTTAATGAAAATCATACCATCAGATTCAGCGTATCAGGGAACCTTAATGTAGAGGTTTCAGGCTCTTATCTGCAAAAATGTGGAATTTTGTATTTTTGCCAGAAGAAAGATTACGGAGGCTTGTTTATTTTATTTATTTTTTTTCTTTCTTTTCCTCAGGGGTGATTGTATCAAACCAGTGGTCCTAGAATATTGCAGGAGGGCTCATTTGAACAGAAATTAAAAGTTCTGCTTTTTAAGTGACCAAAAAAAGGAGGGCAACTAGGCCCCCTCCTACGCTCATTTTTTTCCCAAAGTCACACGATCAAAATCTTAAGATAGCCATTTTATTCAGCATGGTCGAAAATATAGTAACTTTGTCTTTGAGGATGATTTAATCCCCCACAGTCCCCGGGGGAAGTTATGAACTTTACCCAATGGTTACATATAGAATTGGTTATCGGGAAGTATATAGACGTTTTCCGGGGCGATTTTTTATGGTAGTGGTAGGGGGGGGGGGCGGAGGTTACATGGGAGGATCTTTCCATGAATGAAGTTTTCATGGAGGAAGGGACATGGCTATAAAGGAAGCACCAAATTTCCCAGCATTATTTAAACAAACGATCAGAAATTAGATAATAATAAAAAAAAAAATTCAACTGAAAATAAGGAGCAACATCAAATTTTAAAACGAACAGAAATCATTACGTATATGACTGGGGTCTCCCCAAGTCAATACCTCGCTCTTTACGCTAAAGTTTTTTTGTCATTTCAGAAGAGCTTTTTATTCTAATTAACGTCTTTTGTGATTAAGGGGTCATTCTTAAAGAATTGGAAAAAAATTCGAATTTTATCGTAAAGAGCGAGGTATTAATAAGGGGGCGAACCCCCTAATATACGTAATAAAACATTCGAATATATAAGTTCGTTACATAAGCTAATTAGTAGGTTACGTATATTTATTACTAATAAAAAAGTTCGTAAATAAATTAAACAACTTTCGAGAAAGCCATTTAATCAAAACAGGTGAAATTAATATGCAAATTCCGTTTTAATTTTTCAAGCATGGTGAGCCAAATTCAAAACCTGCCTTAATTCAAAAACATTGAGAAATTAAATAAAAAAAACAAGTTTTTTTAACTGAAAGTAAGGAGTGACATTAAAACTTAAAACGAACAGAAATTATTCCATATTTGAAAGGGGCTGTCCCCTCCTCAAGGCCTCGCTCTTTACGCTAAAGTTTTTTTTATTATTTTAAATAATAAAGTTGTGAGGCAGAGTCAAACTTTAACGTAAAGAGCGAGGCGTTGAAGAGGGGACAGCCCCTTTCAAATACGGAATAATTTCTGTTCGTTTGAAATTTTAATGTCTCTCCTTACTTTCAGTTAAAGAAAAAAACTTTTTTATTTAATTCTAAGCAGAAACAACTATAGAAACAGCTTCGAGAAACTGGGTGGGCGATTTGGGCCTCCAAAGGCTAATCTGGCCGTATCTATAAAACATAATTGTCAATGAAAATTACTTCTATATATTTTAGAAACTCGTCAAGGGTTACAAAAGAAAAAGGAAGAAAACACAAAAAATAAACACATACAACAAAACTAGCAAAATTACCAAAGAAAAAAACGCAATTCCATGAATTTGATAATTGCATCTTCTTAAGTCATATTTAGAACTCCAGTGCTGGTCAATGTTTCAATTGATCAATCAACCGATGCGTACAAATGTTCATGATTTTGAGTGTTTCAAGTTTTTATTCCATTTGCAATGAACCCTCCCCCTATTTTCTACGACTATCTGTTCGATATTATCACCCCTTAGAAAAAAAACACGCATCCGTGATCTTCCATTCCACATCTTAAAGATACCTCTACAGCAGGGTTTACTGCGGTGTGATTTTTATTAAGATTGTTTTAGTTTTGGGGATGTTTAACCCCTTTTTCGAAAATCAGGCAAATTTTTCTCAGGCTCATGGCTATTGACGGGTAATATTGAACTTAATGAATTTCATATATTTAGAATCAGCATAAAAGAAACTCTTTTAGCGTGGCTATTGTTATCAAAATTCCGTTTTTTAGAGTTTCGGTTACTATTGGGTCGAGTCACTCCTTGCGGACAATGTTAAGCGAATTTTAAACGGACTTGGTAAAAGTAACTTATCTAGTGTATATGACAATTTTTTTTGTCTGATCTGATTTTCTGTAGATATCCTTATTGCTATCAAATCAAAGTACTGGTCAAGTGCTTTGGAACCAGGAACTTCAAAAATGAAAAAGAAAGTAAATTTGCTATACTGGCCCCTGAAAAACTCGTAAACCTCGGAAAAATTGTCTATAAAATACCCAGTAAGTATAAGAAAAATATATAAGAGGATATAAGTTTCCTCAGAAATACAACTTTTCTCTATTTTTTCTATACTGAGACAGATAAGTTGGAATATATTTTGAAATGGCGAGAAAATCATAATTAAACTTGAATATCTTAAATGTACTTTTGATATTAATTTAAAAACGGAACACTATTTTTTCACTTAGAAGTGGTTAGTCTTCACTTAGGACTGGTAGTACAGCTTAGAATATTAAAGCAGACATCAAAAGGTGTGATACCGGTTACTTTGAAAGAGGTTCTTTTGTTTAAGGCCGTTTGATACCTTAGGCTGCTCTTCTGGCTGAATGATGTTGCCTTATTTTTATATTTTTGTTCTGAGATTTCTATTATATAGCATTAAAATTGCCAATTAGACAAGGTGTGCCCCCCCCTGGAGTTCAGCTTATGGGCGCCCATGCCTACTTTCTCCGAAATCTCAGAAAACCATTTAACTTTTCCTGTTGAATGCTGGAGATAGAGAAGTTCAGACTTATAAAACTTACATCATTAGAAAGCCTGAATTTTGTTTTTTGATGGAACGGAGCCGAGTTTTCTTTTAAAATTCGAGAAAGGTCAATCTTTAAAAACTTTCTAGCATACCTACTTGGAAAACATTAAAAATCAGCTCAAAAGAAATATCTTCGAATAAATTTGATAGCTTAGAAAGTTCCCTGTTGTAACCGCATTGATTGAAATCTTTGCAGGCAGAGGATGTAAATTATTTAATATTATTTTAATATTATTAATAGTTATTATTATTTAATAATATTATTTTAAATTATTTTAATATATTATATATTGTGTATTCAATGTAGGTACATTGAATACATAGCGGTTTGCTTAACAATTAATAAGAGATTGTGTGCTTCCTTTCTTTTAAACTATCCTTTTGTTAGCTTTCCAATCTGTTGACACATTTAAGATCCTGGATCATTTTTAAACAAAAATGGCTTCAGAAGTTCCCTGTGGCCTTAGGAAAATTTGCCAATGGGCCCTTTGTCTTTGAGATAGTCAGCCGACGCTGGGACTCGAAAAATGACATATCGAACAACCTTAAGATTTTTCTTCTATGTTGTCCCGGGTAAGGCCGTATCCAGGGGAGTTAAGGGGTTTGAATCCCCTCTGAAATGTTTGTCCGACTTGTAAAAACGTTACAAAAATAAATATAAACAAATTTTTGATGTTTTTAAAAAAAAAATTTGTACCCCCCCCCCCCTAAAAAAAAAGAAAATCCTGTATACGGTCCCGGGGCCTTGTTTTACTTTTGATTCTTTTTATTTGCGCTGAGATGTTGGCCAAAGATACTGTCATTTATCTTTTTTACTGGCTGTTGAATCACCTCGTTTTTCTTCATTGTTCTATGGCTTCTCGTTTTTATCAAGAGAGCGGATCCAGGATTTTTTTTTCCCGGGGGAGGGGTTGCAAAAAAAAATTTACGAAACGCATCAAAAGTTCATTTATATGCATTTTCGTTATTTTTACTGGTCGGATAAAGATTTTTTTTTGGGGGGGGGGGATTTCAGACCCCCCTGGATACGGCCTTGGGAGTGACTGTTGAGCTTCATCTCTGCATTTTAGTGTTTTGTTTTGGGTCTCATGCTCATTTTTGTAAAGACATGCCGAGGAGGTGTTGTGAAGGAAATCCAGATATATTACAGGTAGGGTGTGGGATAAGGCCAATTGCCTACCTTGTCCTATTTAATCTGTACAGCTTTTTTTCTTCTCTTATAGGTCAGTAAAATTGGCGTTTTCAGCTGTGGTCCACGACCTTTAACGAAATCAATCAGCACTGCATGTGAGGAGGTCAACACAGGTCGCCGCCTTCCTTATTTTATTCATCATTATGAAAATTTTGGATAAATATTTTACTGATTCTGCGTAGCCATGACAGTCAGGTTGATTTAGCTCTGACAAGTTTGTGCGATTGATATTTGTGATGATAGTAGGTGTTACGGGTGTGTGTCGAACTTGATAACATCATATTATTCATGATTAGTGTTTAGTAATTTATAAGCGATTTTTATATGGTGATAGAACTGACGCCGTTTGATGATTTGTTCGCTAGCTCCAGTTTATTTGTCTAATTAGTATATTTTATCGGCATTAATAGTGATAAACTATGAATATATTAGCTTGAAAAATTTAAATAAATGAAATTGGCAATTCATAAAAAGAAACATGGAATCATTTTTGTCATTAAAAATTAGTTTTACATGTGTTTTCATCCATGTACTTAAAAATCCTTATATTGCAGGGATCATAACAAATTTCACTTTTTTCTTGTGTAGAGACACCAATACAGTTTTTTTAGGGGAGGGCCTGTGAGGAGTTGAAGAGCTTTCTTGGAGGGCTTTTGTATTTCTTTAAATAAAGGAACGTGACAGGGGCGGGTCCAGGATTTTCTTAGGGGGGGGGGGGGCAAAATAGGTTGATCCGATAAACTTGCGTTAGGAGCAATTTTAATTAACAAAAACTTGCGTTAATTAAGTAAATTACACTACTTTAGACTACGCTAGCCCCCCTTTTTATCTTTAATCTTGATTGTATGCCACCACCACCCCCCTAAAAGAGAAAATCTCGACCTAACCTGCAGATTTCGCAGTGCATCATAATTAAATTAATAAATTTTATAAATTAATAAATTAATTATTAAATTGTTTTAGACCCCCTCCCACCTAAAAAAGAAAATCTCGACCTAACCTGTAGATTTCGCAGGTGCATCATAATTAGATTTTATATTTTCAATACTACCTTTGGTTCTCATTTTTCCTTTCTTTCTTTTGGTTATTCTGCTACAAAGTCGGTAATTTTGTCGGTAAAGGGCATTGAAATTTAGGAAGCTAAGATGTTTACCGTGCATCAGGGCATACGGTAATTTACAGAAAAAGTATATCATAATTGTGGTTTCATGTTTACTTTGCGATATTTCTTATTCTGTTCATACTTGCCTATTTAGTCTTTCTTCTTTATGTTCTTCTTTTCCTTTTTCATTTTGTGATCCTTCTAATTCTATTTCAGCTTTTTGTATTACGATATTGACACAAAAATATGAAAATGTGCAATATTGCTCTGTATTTTTTATGTTTACAAATTTTACCTTAATGTTATTAGATAAAAAATTTTATGTGTTCAAAAATATTGAATTATTTGAGATTATGTAATGTGATTATATTGGTTCTTTGCATAAAAGTGAGTTTCAACACCTAAATAATTTAGCACAGATTAAGATATATTATGTGTAACTATTTTTACCAAACCGAGATTTGGGATAATAAATATTTTTGAATAATTGTGTGTTACCTTTTTGATATTTTCTTCAAAATTAGGTTTTTATCTGTAGGCTAGCCTACGGCATGTCAAATGTTATGTTGTAAATGGCTTTATCTATGATTTTTTTCGGGGAGGGGGAGGGACACACAAATGACTTTAAAAATGCCTCAAAAATTTGTTTATATGCATTTTTGTTATGTTTTTACTAGTCGGGCAAACATTTCGGAAGAGGTTTCAAATATCTCTACCCGCCCCTCTGGATATGGCCTTGATGTTGTGTGACATACATTTGAAGTACTAAGGACAGTGACATTGAGATTGAATTGGACAAGTGGAAACTTATATAGCCATCCTTAGATCCTCCTGTGCCGCCAGAGGCGCCTAGGGCATCAGTGAATGTTCGCCAATTGGGTCTGAAATGAACCGCTGCGTAGACATCTTCCCAATCTGGTTGGAGAGAGCCATTCAGGTGGCATAGGTCACTGTTGTAGGTTCACCTCAATGTGTTTCGAGGTCTTCCTAGTTTCCGGCTTCCAACTGGCTGCCACTCAAGAGTAGACTTTGGGATTCGATGGTTTTCCATTCTTAAAATATGTCCGAGATACCTCCATCTACGGGATCTGATGGTGTCAGTTATTAGTGGTTGATTGGTGATTCTCTGAACGGTATCGTTTGAGACCCTTTCCCACCAATGTATATTCAGAATCCTCCGTAGGCAATTGTTCTCAGAAGCAAGAATCTTCTTCTCTTATTGAATGTTTAAATGGCAAGTCTCAGCGGCATACAAGAGTACTGGTAAAACTTTACTGTTGAGTAAGCGCAGCTTTAGGCGATTTGAATAATTCTTGGATTTCCAGATTCTGTTCAGTCGATTGAAGGCTGCTTTAGCTTGACCTATTCTAGTTATGACTTATTTTGTGGTAGATCCAGATCTCTACTTAAACTCAATAACTTGTTCAATTTCCTCGCCAGCACATTTGATTTGTAGAAGGGAATTGGGTAATGCCATGGTTTTTGTCTTTCCTGCATTTATTTTAAGACCAAGCTGGCTGGCGTTCACACTGACCCTGTGAATGAAGTACTACAAACGTTGCTTGCAACCCTGAACTAGTTTTATCTCGTCTGCGAACTCTAAATCGCTGACTCTTACACCGGATGATAATTCAATGTCATCTGTTGCTGTGTTGCGAAGGATATAATCAATACCTATTATAAAGAGGTGAGAATGATGACAACACACATCCCTGTTTAACTCCAGATAAAATTCCAAAGTATCTTGTTTGGCCTTCTGGTGTCTTAATGCAGTAATCACTCCCTTCTATAATTATCTTAAATATTCTATTCGGAAAACCGTAATAGTTCAGAATTTTCCACAAAGTTTTGCGGTCAACCGAATCGAAAGCCCTTTTAGAGTCGATGAAAGCCATGTATATTTTGGACCGCCACTCCTGACTTTCCTCTGTGAGCATGCGTAAAGTGAAAATACGATCCGCAAAGGAACGTCCTGCACGGAACCCATACTGTTCATCTCTCAGGTGTTTATCTACTTCGGTCTCTATCCTTTAAAAAATAACATGACAAAGCACTTTCACAGGCGCTGATAGTAAGCATCCTCTCCAGTTTCCAGGAACAGTAAAAAGTATGACAAGTGAGCTTCTCTTCCATTGAGCTAGTACTTCTCTATTCTCCCAGATTTTGGTAAATAACTTGACCCAGTATAAGATTTGTCCTGGGATTGATGCCTTTTTCTGCCGTTATTCGATCTTCATCTGGTGATTTTCTGTTTTTCAATTTTCTTGCTGCAGTACTTATCTCCATTACACTTGGTGGCTCATCGCTGATATTCAGGAAAAAAAGTGGTATCGTTGGAATATTTGGGGGGATTTCTGGTGAAGGTTTATTCTGAATTTTCTCAAAGTGAAGCACCCATATTTCATTTACAACCTATGGTACTGTCTGTAAAGCACCAGAAGGTGCTTTACTGCACTTGGTTACGTGGGAGGATTTTTCCATGGAGGATGTTTCCTTGAAGGAAGGGACATTTCTATGAAGGGGGTGCCGGATTTCCCAGCATTGTTTAAAAAACGATCAGAAATATAAAAAAAACAAGTTTTTTCAACTGAAAGTAAGGAGCAACATTAAAACTTAAAACGAACAGAAAATATTACGTATATGAGGGGGTTCGCTTCCTATTCAATACCTCGCTCTTTACGATAAAGTTTTTTTAGCACTTTCAAAAGAGCTATCTATTCTAATTAAACGGCCTTTGTGATTCAGGGATTTGTTATTCAAACAAAATTCGAATTTTAGCGTAAAGAGCGAGGTATTGACTTGGAGGCGAACCCCCTCATATACGTATTAATATCTGTTCGTTTTAAGTTTTAATGTTGCTCCTTACTTTCAGTTGAAAAAACTTGTTTTTTTTTATTTAATTATCCTATAAAGGACTCTAGAGTCACCTTTTTTGGCAGCTTCTTCTGCAAGTTTCGCCTTCCTTTCAATTTGACAACGGTGGTCATTTCTTGCGCTTTTTTTGACCGCTTTATCTGCTTCTCTATAGCTGGAACTTCAAAGATCATTTGGCTTGGTACTTGATTCTGAAGAAAAGTTTGTTTTATACATTTTATTTTCTCTCTGAGAGCCCATGTCTTGTCTGAAAGCCATTGATCTTTCGGGTTCTTTCTGTAGCCAAGAATTTCCGAGGCAACCGATTGAGGACAAGTCTTCATGTCCTTCCACATGTGGTCTTGATCTAACTGTTCCGGTTGAGAGAGAGAGAGAGCTTGAAAGCGATTCGGAAGTTCTACCACAAAATCCTGCTTCAATGTTTTGTTTAGCAGCTTGTATGAATCAAAAGGAGTGTCGGCGCGAGAGTTTTCTTTGTATTTCTCCTCAACTTGATTTTAAATTTTGCCATGATAAGTGAGTGGTCAGATCCTACATCAGCACCTCGTTCATACGATCGTTCATCAATGGGGATCGAGTGCCACTTACGACTAACCAAACAGTGGTCTATTTGATTTTTGTTAAACCATCAGGGGAGGTCCAAGAATATTTGTGGATGTCAAGATGACCGAATGGGCTCCCATCAATAATTAAATCATTGGCTGCTGCAAAATCAACGAGCAATTCACCATTCTCGCTTCGGTCTCCAAGTCCATGGTTTCCTAGTACTTGGAGGCAATATTTTTGGTCGTTGCCAATCTTTACATTAAAGTCTCCGATGAAGCATACTATGTCAGGCCTAGGTATGTCGTTTTCTACCGCTTGTAAGGTTCTATAAAATTGGTCTTTTACCTCTTCATTTGCTTCACTGGTCGGGGCATAGCAAACTACCACAGAACGCTTGGCATGCAATCCGGTAAGTCCAGCAGTGAGGATTCTGGCTGAGATTGGGGAACATTTGATCATGACCTTTTTGGCTTCTTTTGTCAGGAAGAGAGCAACTCCTTGTCCTCTTCGTGAATCGGTTCCTCTGAAAATAATATTGCAACCATTTGGTAATTGATTTGATCCTGCACCATTCCATCTCTCTCCCGATAAAGCAATTAAGTCTAGATTATATGCAATCATTTCATTTATTACTTGTTCAGTTTTTGATGCTTCGGCCATTGTACGGACATTCCAAAACCCGAACCTGAGAGTATTTTTCACAGTCAGAAATTTTGTCCGGAGACAGGTAGTCGTCGTCGTTGAGTCGATATTAGATCCGAGGCTCTGTTTCTTTGATGTTTCTGTTGCGTATAGTTTTTTTTACGGGTGATATGATATCTTAAAAGAAAATTAGGAAAATTCTGAAATTCAGTTTTTAATGAACAAGAACTTTATAACAATTTTTGTTAAATACTGGGTGCCAAATAAAAAAAACAAAATAAAAGAAGAAACGTGGGTAAAACTCAGAAAAAATAAGCTGAAAAATTGAGGGAGGCTGAGAACCCCTCCAAAATCCCCAACGTAAATTGATAATGTATCAAACTTTCAAGGTAGCAGTTTCAATCACAGGGGACAAAAGATTCTATAATTATTCATTTAATTATAAAATCATTTAATGTTTAGAATTATAATAATCAGTAAAATCAAATAGCTTAAGGGGTTTAGCTTTCCTTTGAAGATTTAGTTCTTCATTAGAATTTACACATTGTTAATGTCCGAATGTTTAACGAATGAAAAACTTATAATCGCTGTTAGAAGTCTAGATTTGAGTAAAAAAATATTAATGACTTCATCGCTGCAGAATATTATTTTTAAATCCACAGAAAAATCTATGGAAGAATGCAAAATAGATAAATATGCGGAAATAAAATTTCTATATCCTCAGGAATCGTCAAGCAGTCATGGCATCCTGTCCTACAGGTTCGCCTTCAAGGAGAAGTAAACTCAGGAAGGGTTTGATGACTGTTTGAACGGCATCGGGTATTGTATTGTATCGGATTAACGATGCTTCTTGACTAGTGAGTCTTTGCAACGGCCCTGTAGTACGTTGCTTCACCCAGGCTTGAACTCTGGTCCCGTATTAACAAACTAAGATCAAACCTACTGCGCAACCACAGGACTGCATTCCAAGTACATTCGGCCTTACACTGATCATCAAGCATCTCTACTAAGATGAAAATGTTTGACGACTCTACTTGACTTGGCACTGCAGATATTGACAAAATTCAGGTATGGTCACAAAACCATAAACCACGATTCGTTCCTGAAAAGAATGAGGCAGGTGAGGAAGCCCAGGGACTAGTACAAGACATTATTTTGTAACCGTGACTGTATTGATAAGGTGTAAGTTGGCAACTCGACCGACTTTTTCGTGTGGTGCAATGGCCTGAGTCAATTCGATTCATGTTATAAAGCACATCACCCCTTGAATAAATAGAGTTTTAAAGTATGGTTTTAACATATGATTTCAACTTATAAAAAAAAAATCGGGAGGAGGAAGACATAAAAAATACCGTAATACTTGCAATTTGCTGTTCAATGAACTTAAGACAAAAAGTTTCTCTCTTGATCCAGCCATACTATTACTTTTAAACAGGCTTGGCGGGGCATGCAAGACTTATCCAAATCAGGGAGTTGTCACAGCAAATGATTGAAAGCTAAAAACGATTAAAATCTATATGGCATTAATTTTGTTGGGACAATTTCTCCACAAGACTGGAGGGGGACTCAATCAGGGTCCGATGTTGGGATAAAATTTAGCCACTTGGGCAATGGAGGTAAAAAATGTTGCCAGGCTGGGATACCTAGGATACACCTTTGCGCAATGAAATGCATCCCCCAAGAAAAAGAAGAAAAACCCAAGTGGAGGACCCCCGGTACAGTCCACTGGAAATGCTAGTTGGATTTATGGTGGCTTGCACTGGATCCTTGAGTGAGGGAACGTAAGCATACCCAGGTGCCATTTCGAGGGAGGCGTGAGTCATAATCCCAGAGCAATGGACATGGACCTGGTTCAACAAATTTTGAAGTCAAATTTTTTTACTCCCAAATGGTATGAGGGGACATATGCTTGTCAATCCGCTTTATAAGGGGGGGGGGGGGCGAAACCTGTGACATAGAAGAAATAACCACCACAACCCCCGTAATGGACGACAAAGTGGGATCTTCTTCACAAATATCAATGCTTTTCTCAGCGTCAGTAGAAAGGGCAAGGAGTCTAAATTGCATCATTTTCAGGCTGCTTCAAATAATCTTTTGGTGCTATTGACAAGAAAGCTAGTATTTATAGCATTGGTATTGAAGCCCAGGACCGTTGTAAATTAAGTACTGGGAAAGACACAGGGCATCGAACTCTATGCACATAACAAGGTGAGCATTGCTCCTAGAGCATGCATTTATAACTAAGAAATTTGGCACCTGGAAATCATCCAATTATGTTCAAGGGATGTTGCAGCCATAATACTTATCAATATAGACGAACTTGAATGCGTGATATTTATCTTGACCTGTGTGCCTTAAGATAATAGAGCACCACCAGCGAAGGTAAAGGAACTGGTTAAATTTTACAGAATAAAAAGAATCTCTATAGTATTATCATATCAGTAGCGGATCCAGGGGGAGAGGGGGCGCGCGCCCCCCTAACATAGTCTAAAGTAGTGTAATTTACTTAATCAACGCAAGTTTGCGTTAATTAAACTTGCTCCTAACGCAAGTTTATTGGATCAACCTACTTTGCACCCTTCCCCTAAAAAAAAAACTTGGTCCGTCACTGTATCATATGATGATAATGCCCATCACCCGCTCTGGGGACTCTCGAATAAAAATGAAAGAGAACATGAACTTTTTGATTTTAGGGCTGAAGAGAACCTTGACCGGTTTAACCAAGGCTCTATGCCCACTTTCATAAACTGAAGACGGAAAGAGGTGGTAGATCCATCTCTACATATCAGTTTGATTTGAGAATAGCGTGTGAGGGGTCTCCTGACATTTTTGGATCATCAAATTATACCGTTTACCATCAATGTGCCCCAAAAGTAAAAAAGAAAAAAAAAGAAAAACAGACATTAGGAAACCAAATTGACTTTCTTACAAGAAAGAGATGGCTGAAAAGTTTGATAATGTATCTTCTCTTCCATGTGAAATCGAAGAGGGCCCGGCTAGGGGGATAAAAAGGCTTATAGAAAGCTTGAAAAGTGCTTTCATTCAAGCAAATCCCTGAGAGCTGTGGGATAGACGGATCAAATAAGAAGATGGTAGACATTAGAATCAAGGCAACGGAAAAAATGAAACAAGGGCTGCTGCAAATTGCAATATAGGTAAACTGAATACAAGGTACAGTAAGTTCCTTACCGTAGGATCCTTACCAAGTACTCTAGTTTTATTCTAAAACTCATCCTATCTCTAGCTTTTACGATAAACTTACTCCAGTTTAGTTTTTTACGATAAACCCGATAAAATTAAATCTTCTCTCGGTTTTTATAACTAGAATCTTCTCTCTATAAATTCTCTAGATACATTCTAGAGATAAATTCTAGATTCTAGAGATAAATTCTCTAGAATCTTGTCTCTATAAATTCACTTTCTTCCTACTTAGAAGTTGAAGTTGGGATCATTGATTCAATGATCCCAACCAATAAAATGATAAACCGAACCTCAGGCAAGTCAGTCTTTTAACAAGTTGTTTCTCCATTCCACTTTGCTTTCTTTGAAAAACATGCAGATAAGATGGACCGGCGATCCTAAGTAGCCTTTAAACTATCTGTGAATGGGATATAATGAATACTAGATACACTGAGTTCCTTACCGTAAGACCCTTACTAGGAACTCTAGTCTTAGTATAGAACCTATCCTAGCTTTGCGATAAGCTTACCCCAGTTTAGATTTTGCAATAAAACTTACTTCAGTTTAGTTTTTTACAACTAAGCCCTTAGAAATTAACGCGTCAGAAAAGTAAAGCAAACACGTTCTAAAAAAGAAAACATCAATAAGCAGCCGACAGATATTCGCCATAAACCAACCCGGGATAAATTGCCCCGATGTTGCCACCATGAGTCTCCTGCAAAAATTGCCCATAAGCCTGTGGCCCTTTTTAGAATTTGTTCAGACCTTTTTACTACAGTTTACTTTTAGACAAGTCTTTTTGGACATATTTTGGGGTCTGGACCAATTAAGACTAGTCATTTTATGCCAGATATTCGCCATAAACCAACCCGGGGCAAATTGCCCCGATGTTGCCACCATGAGTTTCCAAAACCTGTGCAAAAATTGTCCCTAAGCCTGTGGCCCCTTTTAGAATTTGTTCAGACCTTTTTACTACAGTTTACTTTTAGACAAGTCTTGTGCCTAATATGTTGTGCCTATACAGACGCAGAGACCAGGGGGCATAATTTTCTATGGGACAGGGATGCAACTGCCCCCACCAGACCCAATTTTAACCCTCCTCCAGACCTCAGTTTGCCCCTCCAGCTGAAATTCAGTTTCTGTAGAAAAGTCTTGGTCAAAATTAAGATAGGCATACACAATTCAAGTATCTAGAGAAGCAGGTCAGTTTTCTTTAGTATATATTTGCCTTTATGTTAATATATGACTAATTCTTTCAGTTTTCACTGTCATTTTCACTTGATTTGGGAAAATTGGCTTCAACTCTGCTTCCCCCCTAGGATTCTGACGAAATTGCGCCACTGGCAGAGACCTAGACTATAACTCTGAACAGTGCGCACTGATCCAGTTAATAGTCAATCACTTTTGAGTCCTTCATAAAGTACATTTGCCAAAACCTTTCAATATTTTCAAATTTTTAGGTCATGAAAAAAAAGAATGTGCTCTTTATCAAGATTTTTATAAATCAAACTCCTCAAGTCATATTAGGCAATCAAGTCCTATATCAGGTCAGGTTAGGTAAGTGTTGCATTATTATAGGAGATTTTAACTGTAATTTAAGTGACGCCTCGTTATTGCGTACTTCTATTTTGTCTGTTATTTTTGACGATTGGCTTAGGATATTGGCGAAAGATCTTGATTACACTAAACACACCATTCAAGTCACGTGTCGAACCTTGACCATGCAGTTTCTTCTATAAATCTCCAAGTGTCACCTGTTCACGTCATTACTGATTTCCAACTATCAGACTACCTTCCAATATCTGCATCTATTTATTGTCCCTCTGCTCAGACTACTCCCACCACACAACCACATAAGCCCCACGCCCAATTTTACAGGGATTGGGAAAACATCCAAGATGATCTTTTTGCTGCAGTTACTAATTCTGTCCTACATAAAATTCATGTTCCGTTCCAGCTGCTCATGGAAAATCCGCAAGTTGATGCAAATGAAATACCGGTGTTGCTAGATATCTATCTTACAAAAATTTGCCATGCTCTGCGATGCGCAGAAAAAGTCGCTATACCTCTTAAATCTAGAGGTCGGGGTGTCACAAAGCACTGGTCCATTAATCCGAGCCTAGTTGAAGCTTGGAGAAAATCCAAATATTGGTACCATTTGTGGCTCCAGTATGACCGTCCTCGCTCTGGCTGTGTTTCTGAATTCGTCTTTCTACCAAAAGAAAGTTTGCAAGAGAACTATCTATCCGCATGAACCAGATAGTTGAAGAGACATCCCAGCAAGCTTCTCTGTCCCAACCCTCCACCTGGAGAAATCTATCAAGAGATCCTCCTAGGGCCCGCCTATCTGCTCATGTTATTCCTGATTCCGAATGGAATTCATACTTCTCTGCTGAATTTTCCCCACCAGATGCCGCCATACAGTCCGAATATGAAGATCAGCTTGATAAATTTCTGTCTAGTTGTCAAACCGACAATTTTGTTGTTTCAGTTGATTCTGTACTGCGAGCAATCCAACGCCTAAAGCGTAAGAAATCTTCTGGCATCGATAAAATAGGCGCTCTTCACATTCTGCATGGAAGCGAGCTGCTGGTAAACCATATTGCTCTTTTGATGCCGATGATCGTTATCCAAGGAGTTTTACCGTCTTCTTTCTCAATCGGAGATCTCACTCCAATTCCAAAGAAAGGTAAACTCACCACCCAGTGCTCGTCCTTCCGCCCTATAACAGTGGCTACTACCTTCTGTAAGCTTTTCGAACTTCTGTTCATTGACCATCTGAACGCTAAATGCTATGTTCCACCTTACCCATTTGGATTCGAGACACGTCTTGGTTGTGCCCACGCTTTGTCAGTTGTCGCGAACTCATAGATCGATGCTGATGCATCAGGTGAAACTCTCGTGTTGGCTGGGCATGATGTTCGTAAAGCGTTCGACTCTCTCATTCACGCCGCTATGCTACTCCATGCAGCAAAACGTGGAGTGAGGCCCTCATATTACAGAGCCCTTCGAGACATGTATTATCGTCTTAAAGTTCGCCTAATACTTCACCCATTAGCTAAAGTTGACGGCTCTCAAGTCTACGTACCAACCCCTAATATTTTTGTCAATGTCGAAAAAGGTACCCGTCAATGGGCTGCTTCTTCCCCTTCACTCTTCAATAATGGAGTTCTTGATGCACAGTCAGCTATTTCCACATCATTCATCTTGGCTGTTCTTGATTTATCTCTCGTATGTTATGCAGACGACATTCTGAATTTGAGCCGCACTATCCAGCGAATAAGCGAGATTTTCGCAACGCTACAATCTGAGTATGCAAAACTAGGTCTTCAGTTCAATGCTGAAAAGTTCGAAGTTGCATTCTTCAACTGGAAGCAAGCGTCGTCTGGGGATATTATTTTCGGAAATAGCAGGATTAAGCCAGTAGATCATATCACCTACCTCGGTCTTCCCATTGGTTCGTCAATAATGCACACGCGACAACTATTAATTGCTCCCATTGAGCATAGAGTTGGGTTATCATATGCTTCTTTTGTAACTAATAAGTTACAGTTCAACCGCCATCTTCTCTCGAAACTTTTTAACTCTGTCGCTCTGCCACATTATCTGTATATATCACCGTTTTGGAAAATGCTCAAAAATTCTGACAAGTCAAAAATTCGTTCAGTTTTCTTCTGGTTCGCAAACTATCTTTTACGTTTTCACTCATGGACGCGCAATTCTTATCTAATCAGAAAATTCAGCATTGCTGACCCCATTATAGCTGTGGAAAAGCAAATTCGTGCTTATAATTCCCGTTTAATGAAGTTGAATAATCCCTGGTCGTCAGAACTGCCCAGTAGTTAAGATGTATTTGTTGCGTTTTTTTAAGTGTTTGTTTCCGCGCTTAGTGTAATTGTTGCAGTTTTTAAACTGATTGATGATTCAGTCTCTTTTCGTACGAGTCCAATTTAAGTGACGCTGGTTATTCTCAATTTTGGTCTCAATTTTTCTTTGATAATAATTTGCGTATATTACTAATAATTTAATTGTTTATTAATTATCGGTTCTTTTAAGCATTTTCCTTTAAGTAAAGTTGTAAAAGAATCCGTGATTGAATAATTTCCTTGTTTCTGTTATTTATGTATATCGGAGTAAATAAATCTTTGTTGAGAGTGATCTGAGTTCAAGACCAGCGGGCGAAAGTGTCGTTTAATTGTTTTTACCGTTTCTTGTCATATTTACACTAGTTGATATGATTATCTACTGTATATCTTTTTTAATTCACTGATGATTATTTGGGTGATTTTTTTTTACCAATTGCGGCTTGACGCAATGATGTTCATATTGTTTATGTTCGTTCAGTATTTAGGAGCCTAAAAAAGAAACATGTCGCGTACCTACAGAGCAGTGTATAATTGAGTTTTTCGTTCTCGTTTTGTGTAATTTGTTCTAAGAGCTGATTTAGATCTTAGCTCCAGCGTTCGTCACTAAACACCACATGTATAACTCCTAAGTTCATGTGTATTACTTTTTTTGCTTATTGCTCCGTCTTTTCCTTTTTTGTATGACGGGGTTTCCAATAGATAATAATAATAATAATAATTATAAATATCTTTTTGCATTTTCGATTTATCTACGTTTACAATAAAATAGATAAAATATTTCAGAAAAATTGTTAATAGGTGAATTGTTTTTAACAAGCTTTACTAAACAATCTTTATTGTTTAAAAGGTTTGGGAATTGTTTGGGAAAGGTTTGTCAACAGTTGCTATTCCATCTCTTGAAAGGGGAACTTATTCTAGAATGGTTTACCAGTTGGTGAACCCTAATGGTACAGTCTCAAGCAACTGGAATCCCTCGAGGTTAAGTCCCTCAGTACTGGAACAACAAAAAGAGCTTTCCATTTTCAAGAAACCACTTAGATGAGGGAAGCTGCTTGTTTTTAAATTTGAAAATTTACTGTCCATACTTCAATGTAGAAGTATATAACTGGTAGAAATCAGAAGCTTAATTTACACTATTATTGGTTATAATTTATGTTATAAAAAGAAAGGAACAGAATAAAGAAATTTCATGAGAAAGAAAGTAGCAAAGGAAAAAAATATGAACAAACTCAACAAACACTGTCACTCTCCTCAGAAACATGTAACCCTGTGTTGCCTGAACGCGCACAGGGAATGTAATAAATTCTGTGATGATTTTTGTTAATTTAGGATTAGCCTAGGGCGAACTCGTCAGTACCAGAGCAGATTCCAATCAGGGATTCTTAAAAAATAGTTAATTTAAGATGGAAACAATTGAGTTTAATATTTGAAATTTCTGCAAAGCTGTCCTAAATAGCTCAATAAAAAATTTTCAAATTTCACATGATTTTTTGGGAAATACAGAGGTATTAGTTTCCAAAGACAAGCACTGTAAATTGACTTAGAATAGTATTTTTCAGAAAACACAAACCACCCTAGGATACACTGCCAGCTAGAGAAGATGCTGGAAACTAGAATAAGTTTCAAATCCCGTGAATTATATAGGAAGAGGACTATTTCCGGAAAATATGAACCTAAGTAAACGAATATTGTGAACCAGTTACCGTGAATTCCTAGATTCCGCTAGAATGCTGAAAAAAATTCTCAGTTGTTGTGGCCAGTATAGTTTTGGCACTCCTGCTGGGTATAGCCAGGTCAATCTATTGCTTTCCAATAATACAAAACTGGAATGGCAACATGTTCAGGATCTCAAAACTAGAGGTTATTTTTATTTACCAGCTATATTATTGACCAGATGATGATTTGTAAAGTCCATTCAAAGAGATCGGTTAATATCAAATATAATGAAAACGAAAAAATCTATACAAATTATTTATACAAAATGATTTAGCGTAAAAGTACAAAACTCGCATAAACATGTAAATCCCTTACTTTGCAGAAAAACTTTACTTACGTCTCTGGCAAAACCTGGATGCTAAAAAAAAAATCGAGAAAAAGCAATACTTTGGTCATCAAAATATACATCCAGTTGGGAAATGTTTCATTTTATGTCATAAATTAAAAAAAAATCGTCCCTTTTTGCCCAAAATTTTTAAGAGGTCAATTTTTTGCCCTTTTGTGTCATTGTGTCCCGGCACATGGAAATGGTTCCTTTTGGCATAAAAAGTGTCCGGTTGGCAGACCTGTTAGCAATGCTAGGTGGTTTTTAGTAACATGAGTAGGTGTAATTTTTTAATTACATATTAGCACAATCATCGCGTTCTTCTTTAATTATAAGTAATGAGGTGTTGTGTCAGCATCCTGAATTTAATTAATAAACTTTATTGTAAATTTGATTTGTCCTTGCTGTTAGCTAGTATTGTAACTGCTAAAATTGGTAACGGTAAAATTGGATATTTTCCGTATTTTACTATAATTTTACGGACCTTCGTAAAATTGGTTCAAACGGTTATCGTTGTGGCAGGAGTCAGACCTGCCACATAATAAACAGACAAATGTATGAAATCCATAAGACTACCACAAGCATGTTCAGTTAATTGCTTTGCTCGCAAGCCAAAATGAAAATCACGAAAATTATCCTTTACTTTTAAAACAGGCAGTATACTGGAAAGCAGGGGTGGATCCAGGGGGACACGGGGGAGGCTGGCCCCTCCCCCCAAGATTTTTCTGGGGCCCTCATTCCTTGTTTTTCTTTTTTTTACTCTTTTTCTTAGAATAAATTTGTCAATTATTGGCACCTTTGTCAAATTGGGTCTCCCCAAGATTTTTTTCATTGGCGCCGTTGTCACATTGGGCCTCCCCAAAGATTTTTCTCTAGATCAGCTCCTGCTGGAAAGCATAGCCTTTTCATTTATTTTAAAAATACAAACAACAAAGATATTGGTCAATAATTTGCTGGATCGCTCTGAGGTCAATCTTTATATAAATTAGATAAAAAAAATAAGTTTTTTCAACTGAAAGTAAGGAGCAACATTAAAACTTAAAATGAACAGAGATCATACCGTATAAGGTAACGTGAGATCATACGATCTTATCTTATGATCATTCTTCACGCTAAAGTTTTTCAATAGTTTTAAAAAGCTTTTTGTCGTTCTAATTAAATGACCCTTTTGTTTCATGTTCTGGCTTCAAAAGAATTTGAAAAAAATTCAAACTTTACCGTAAAGAGTAAGGTATTTAGGAGTAGGCAATCCCCTCATATACGTAATAATTTCTGTTTGTTTTAAGTTGTAATGTTGTCCCATACTTTCAGTTAGAGAAACTTGTTTTTTATTTAATTTTGATCGTTTTTTAAATAATATAGGGAAATCTGGCTCCACCTCAACGAAAAAATCCCCCCACCGAACGGAAAGATTCAACCTAGATGAAAATTTATTCCGGATAAGTACACTCATTGTCTCCACGCTTAAAATTGAGTCAGCAAAGAGAGAATACGTAAAATAATAAAAAAATCGTACATGAATTATGGTAAATCACCCCAGTGTAAAATTTTCCCTCAGAGAGTTGACCCACCAAAATTTAAGTCCTCATATAAATTCTCCCTATGGAAATTCCTCCTGAAAGCAGATAAATTAACTCCCACTTGGAGAATGTATGCACACTTCACAAGAACTTTGATCGTTTTTTAAATAATATAGGGAAATCTGGCTCCACCTCAACGAAAAAATCCCCCCACCGAACGGAAAGATTCAACCTAGATGAAAATTTATTCCGGATAAGTACACTCATTATCTCCACGCTTAAAATTGAGTCAGCAAAGAGAGAATACGTAAAATAATAAAAAAATCGTACATGAATTATGGTAAATCACCCCAGTGTAAAATTTTCCCTCAGAGAGTTGACCCACCAAAATTTAAGTCCTCATATAAATTCTCCCTATGGAAATTCCTCCTGAAAGCAGATAAATTAACTCCCACTTGGAGAATGTATGCACACTTCACAAGAACAAATACTATACGTAAACAAAGGGAAAATTCTATAACTTAAGGATCTTTTACCTGGGGCTCTGGGGAGTCTTCTCATCTTCAAACGCAGAGTTGTCGGACTTTTTATCAATGTTGAACAAAATAACTATCTTAAAATTTTGATCGGACAATTTTGGTGTGAAAGAGACGTAAGGGGGGGGGGGTAGTTGCCCTCCAGTCAGTAGAGGGGGGGTCGACATTTGAACGGGACAAGGACCGGGACAAGGTCACAGCCAATCAGAAGACTAGAATACTAGCGGGACAAGATCATACGCATATTTCTAGGTCAATGACAGGGCTATAAAATCCGACCGGGGAGTGACATCACTTCACCTCCAATGAATTTACCCTGAATTTATGTAACAGGATGTTGTCGAAATCAACCTAGGTGTTATCTGTTATGTCACAATGCGCAATTAATATAAGGAAGGATACACTTACTGTCTATTGTATCAATTCATTTGAGTTATTGAAGAATAAGCATCTAATACTATGGAAAATCTGGATATAATTAATAACCAATTATTTACAGTAAGTCTATTTTATATATAATCTATATAAATATTACGAACTTATTTATCTAATCTATTCCCAAATTTATTTTATTTACATTCTTTAATTTGTATGAAATAGTTTTAACAGCTGGAAAAACAATGTTGTATGTTTGAACATTCAATGCAATATCATCTCGTTTCGATGGATTCAACCTTTTTTTACATGCGTCAAAAAAAAAATGTTTGTAAATATTTTGATTTATGTAAAATTGTTTTAACAGTTAGAAATACAGAGTGGTTTTCGTGGACACTCATGCAAAGTGGTTTTTGGGGCATTTCATGCAAAGTCAACTTTATTTTTTTCTTATATGATGTGAAAAAAGGGTTTATACATTCTGTATATATTTAAATTCATGTGTTCATAGAGTGTATAACATTTTTGAATGTTATATGATAGGGACTGTGCTCTGTTTGTAAATATTTTAATTTATGTAAAATTGTTTTAACAGTTAGAAATACAGAGTGGTTTTCGTGGACACTCATGCA
Source organism: Artemia sinica (assembly GCA_027921565.1). Classification (NCBI taxonomy): domain Eukaryota; kingdom Metazoa; phylum Arthropoda; class Branchiopoda; order Anostraca; family Artemiidae; genus Artemia; species Artemia sinica. Next base: position 54,538,046 of record CM051274.1, on the reverse strand, counting down.
AAGTGGTTTTTGGGGCATTTCATGCAAAGTCAACTTTATTTTTTTCTTATATGATGAGAAAAAAGGGTTTGTACATTCTGTATATATTTAAATTCATGTGCTCATAGAGTGTATAATATTTTTGAATGTTATATGATAGGGATTGTGCTCTGTTTGTAAATATTTTAATTTATGTAAAATTGTTTTAACAGTTAGAAATACAGAGTGGTTTTCGTGGACACTCATGCAAAGTGGTTTTTGGGGCATTTCATGCAAAGTCAACTTTATTTTTTCTTATATGATGTGAAAAAAGGGTTTGTACATTCTGTATATATTTAAATTTATGTGTTCATAGAGTGTATAATATTTTTGAATGTTATATGATAGGGATTGTGCTCTATTTGTAAATATTTTAATTTATGTAAAATTGTTTTAACAGTTAGAAATACAGAGTGGTTTTCGTGGGCACTCATACAAAGTGGTTTTTGGGCCATTTCATGCAAAGTCAACTTTATTTTTTTCTTATATGATGTGAAAAAAGGGTTTGTACATTCTGTATATATTTAAATTCATGTGTTCATAGAGTGTATAACATTTTTAAATGTTATATGATAGGGATTGTGCTCTGTTTGTAAATATTTTGATTTATGTAAAATTGTTTTAACAGTTAGAAATACAGAGTGGTTTTCGTGGACGCTCATGCAAAGTGGTTTTTGGGGCATTTCATGCAAAGTCAACTTTATTTTTTTCTTATATGATGTGAAAAAAGGGTTTGTACATTCTGTATATATTTAAATTCATGTGTTCATAGAGTGTATAATATTTTTGAATGTTATATGATAGGGATTGTGCTCTGTAAATATTTCAATTTATGTAAAATTGTTTTAACAGCTAGAAATACAGAGTGGTTTTCGTGGACACTCATACAAAGTGGTTTTTGGGGCATTTCATGCAAAGTCAACTTTATTTTTTCTTATATGATGTGAAAAAAGGGTTTGTACATTCTGTATATATTTAAATTCACGTGTTCATAGAGTGTATAACACTTTTAAATGTTATATGATAGGGATTGTGCTCTGTTTGTAAATATTTTGATTTATGTAAAATTGTTTTAACAGTTAGAAATACAGAGTGGTTTTCGTGGACACTCATGCAAAGTGGTTTTTGGGGCATTTCATTCAAAGTCAACTTTATTTTTTTCTTATATGATGTGAAAAAAGGGTTTGTACATTCTGTATATATTTAAATTCATGTGTTCATAGAGTGTATAACATTTTTGAATGTTATATGATAGGGATTGTGCTCTGTTTGTAAATATTTTGATTTATGTAAAATTGTTTTAACAGTTAGAAATACAGAGTGGTTTTCGTGGACACTCATACAAAGTGGTTTTTGGGGCATTTCATGCAAAGTCAACTTTATTTTTTTCTTATATGATGTGAAAAGGGTTTATACATTCTGTATATATTTAAATTCATGTGTTCATAGAGTGTATAACATTTTTGAATGTTATATGATAGGGATTGTGCTCTGTTTGTAAATATTTTGATTTATGTAAAATTGTTTTAACAGTGAGAAATACAGAGTGGTTTTCGTGGGCACTCATGCAAAGTGGTTTTTGGGGCATTTCATTCAAAGTCAACTTTATTTTTTTCTTATATGATGTGAAAAAAGGGTTTGTACATTCTGTATATATTTAAATTCATGTGTCCATAGAGTGTATAATATTTTTGAATGTTATATGATAGGGATTGTGCTCTGTTTGTAAATATTTTGATTTATGTAAAATTGTTTTAACAGTGAGAAATACAGAGTGGTTTTCGTGGGGACTCATGCAAAGTGGTTTTTGGGGGCATTTCATGCAATGTCAACTCTATTTTTTCTTATATGATGTGAAAAAGGGCTTGTACATTCAGTATATATTTAAATTCATGTGTTCGTAGAGTGCATAACATTTTGAATGTTATATGATAGGGATTGTGGTCTACCAAGCTATATAAATTTGACAATTTATCTCTCGTAATTCTGGTTTTAGCCATTTTCTTCTTTTTTCCATTGACCAAGGTTTTATAAACATATTTTTTGTTTTTATTTCTTCTTTTTTCCATTGACCACGGTTTTAGAAACACATTTTTGTTTTTTCACAACACATTTTACTCTATAAAAAAAACATAAAAAAACTATAATTTAATTGCTTTTTAAGGATAATTTTGAAGAATACGTCACTCCCCCCGTCAAAAAGGCCCGAATTAAGAATCACTCGCATCCTACAGTTATTAAATATAGCCTACCATCTACGTCCTCTATGCAAGGAAAGAATACAAGGACCAATGTGCAAGAAGGCGAACTGGCAAAGGACATGTTGGCATTGCAAGGAACAAATAAACTGAATTTAAATTTAACGATATTTCTTGTAAATAGACTATCAGTCGCTAGCATGCATTCATCCAAAGAAAATAAATCCACATCATAGATACAATTACAGTCATAACTTATTGTCCTCAACATGTTTCACTGTTACATCTAATGTGTAATTAGAACTCTCTTAATTCTAGATTTAATATATTTCTTTTTCTTTTACAGTTTTTCACTTTCTTTTTCGTTTTTCTTTCTTCTTTTCCAGGTTTTTTTTTAGAAACATGTTTGTTTGTTTGTTTTTCAGTACACGTTTATACGGATATAATAGCCTCTTTGTGATTCCAACTCAATTCCTTTTTTCAGCTAAAAGGTAAATTAACATATGTCAACTCTTTAATTGCTATACGTCACCTCGTTACCACCTCCCCTTCCCTCCCCAATGCTTTTACACTCCGTTCTTTTTTATCTGGCTTAATTCGAAAAGGGAGATAATAGAATAATACCTTTTTTTCCTTGACGAAACTTTTTGATTTTTCTCACATATTTTTCAATTAAAGAGCTGGAACTTTAAATCAAACATGAATAGAATTAGTGCCAAATAAATATTCATTCCGATTATGTTCTATTCATTTTACATCCAACTTTTCAACATCATTCTACTTAAATTTAATTCATATTTAAGGAAACGTCTGCGACATCATTCAAGCAACCCAAGAAAATTCGAATAGTGGAAATAAAAATACCCCAACCAGTACACAATGTAGGAAGTGCTTTTGCATTAACCGAAGATGAAGAAGCGCAAATCATAGAATGTACAATTATTGTTGAAAAATGGGATAGTTTCGTGAAGAACTATGATCACTAAGCAAAGTGTTACGAATTAGATCCCTATTTTGCCTTTTCTTTTTAAATGTTTTTTGTACACCACTGTTTTTGTTCCAAGTAAAACCATTGTTTCTTCTCATTATGTTCTTTTCATTATAGTATTTTATTGATGACGATGATGATGATAGTGTTTGGGGCGCATTTCCTTTGGGTGGAGAAGAAGCAAAGGCGTTGTGTGATCTTGTTGAGGGAACCCCCCTAAAACCGGTGATACAACAAGCTATTTCAACGAAATCCACCCCAACACTACATGTATCTGATGATATTATCAAATCAAACAGTTCGTGGTAACGAACTGTAAGTAAGGAGCGACCCGGCTCAATGGTAACCGAAACTGTAGAAAACAGAATTTTGGTACCAATAGATACATCAAAAGAATCAGGTTTTAATGCTGATTTCAAATATATAAGTTTCATCAAGTTTAGTCCTACCTATCAAAAGTTACGCGCCCGAGAAAATTTGGCTGATTTTCGAAAAAAGGGAAAAAGATCCCCTAAACGTTATAGAATCCTAATGAAAATCACACCATCATATTCAGTGTATTAGAGAACCCTACTGCGGAGGTTTTTAAGCTCCTATCTACAAAAATGTGGAATTTTGCATTTTTTGCCAGAAGAAAGATCACGGATGCGTGTTTATTTGTTTGTTTGTTTGTTTTTTTTCCCCATGGGTGACCGTATCGACCCAGTGGTCCTAGAATATCGTGGGAGGGCTCATTCCAACGGAAATTAAAAGTTCTAGTTCCCTTTTTAAGTGACCAAAAAAAAAATGGAGGGCAACTGGGCCCCCTCCCACGCTCATTTTTTCCCAAAGTCACCCGATCAAAATTTTGAGATAGCCATTTTGTTCAGCAAGGTCAAAAATATGATAACTATGTCTTTTAGGATGACTTAATCCCCCAAAGTCCTCGGGGGGAGGGCTGAAAGTTATGAACTTTACCCAATGTTAACATATAGTATTGGTTATTGGGAAGTATACAGACGTTTTCAGAGGGGATTTTTTCTGGTAGTGGGGGGAGTGGGTCGGGGGTCATGTGGGAGGATCTTACCACGAAGGAAGTTTTCATGGGAGAAGGGACATTGCTATGAAGTGGGCGCCGGATTTCCCAGCATTATTTAAAAAAAGATCAGAAATTAAATATAAAAAAACAAGTTTTTTAACTGAAAGTAAGGAGCAACATCAAAACTTAAAACGACAGAAAACATTACGTATATGATTGGGTTCATCCCCTAGTCAATACCTCGCTCTTTAAGCCAAAGATTATTTAGTACTTTCATAAGAGCTTTTTATTCTAATTAACGGCATTTGTGATTAAGGGGTCATTTTAAAGAATTGGAACAAAATTCGAACTTTAGCTTAAAGAGCAAGGTATTGACTAGGGGCCGAATCCTCTAATATACGTATTAAAAATATAAGAATATAGAGGTTCGTTACGTAAGTTAATTCGTAAGTTACGTATATTTATTACTAATAAAAACGTTCGTAAACAAAATTAAACAGGCTTCGAGAAAGCCATTTAACCAAATAAAAGTAAAATTAATATTCAATTTTTTTTTAATTATTCATGTACGGTGAGCCAAAATCAAAACCTGTATTAATTCAAAAACTTTCAAAAATTAAACAAAAAAAACAAGTTTTTTTAACTGAAAGTAAGGAGCGACATTAAAACTTAAAACGAACAGAAATTATTCCGTATATGCAAGGGGCTGTCCCCTCCTCAACGCCTCGCTCTTTACGCTAAAGTTCTTTATTGTTTTAAAAAATAAAGTTGTGAGACTGAGTCAAACTTTTGCGTAAAGAGCGAGGCGTTGAGGAGGGGACAGCCCCTTTCATATACGGAATAATTTCTGTTCGTTTTAAGTTTTAATGTCGCTCCTTACTTTCAGTTATAAAAACTTGTTTTTTTTTTTGTTTAATAATATTCCAGAATGAACTAGACGATATATTTAATACATTTGATTTAAACAAGGTGTGTTTTAATCACTCGTGCATTAATGTATCCTCGTCACATCATAACAGTTTGAATAAAAAGAACATTCAATGCTTAAGAGAGCATAGAAAAATACACAAGGAAAATACCCCATTGCATATTATTAAAGATTCTAGTGCTACAAGAAATCGCATAAGAGTGCTTATAGAAGCACAACAAAAAGATAAAAATTTTCATCTATTTAGAGGAAGAGATGTAAGACGATATGCACTGCTATATTATGCAAGGAACTATCCAGTAGTATCATTACGGTAAATTTTCAATTTGATCGGTGAATTTTCTTCCAAAAAGCGTTTTTTTGTGATTTCAAATAAAATTCAATGACTTTTTAATATTCTCGCTACTGAAAGATCCAAGAAATATTAAGGGGGTGAGGGTATAAGGGGGTGCATATTAGGGGGTGAGGGTAAAGCATTACATATATTAAATACGTAGCCTGCAGAGTTCTAAGTGCCAAGGACATAAAATAGAACCTTTTTTCCCTCCCCTCCCCTGAGCCCCTTAAATTGAAATATCTGGCTTCCTTGTACAGTCTATATAGCGCAGGTTTAAAGACGAGCGTTTTGTCTTATGAAACCACACACAATTAGAAAAAAATGTGAAATGTTCCTTCACTATCTATGTAATAGGAATAAAAATGAAGAATTTTATACACAGTTTCAAGTGGTTATTTTTTTTTGTCAGCCATAGTTGAAAAGCCTATACCTTACCCTTTTTCCAAGAAAAGCAACAAAGTAGAATTTGCGAGAAATATTGAGCTATGTATTTGCATATTAGAGGGTGAGGGTAAAGTATTACATATCTTAAACACGTAACCTGCCAAGTTCTAAGTGCCAAGGACATAAAATAGAACCTTTTTTTGCCCCCCCCCCCCTCCCCTGAGCCCCTTAAATTGAAATGTCTGGCTTTTTTGTACAGTCTATATAGCGCAGGTTTAAAGACGAGCGTTTTGTCTTATGAAACCACACAAAATTAGAAAGAAATGTTAAATGTTCCTTCATTATCTATATAATAGAACTAAAAGTGAAGAATTTTTATACACAGTTCAAACTGGTTATTTTTTTGTCAGGCATAGCTGAAAGGCCCATACCTTACCCTTTTTCCAAGAAAAGCAACAAAGTAGAATTTGCGAGAAATATTGAGCAATATATTTGCATATTAGAGGGTGAGGGTAAAGCATTACATATCTTAAATACGTAACCTGCAGAGTTCTAAGTGTCAAGGACATAAAATAGAACCTTTTTGACCTCCCTCTCCCCTGATCCCCCTTAAATTGAAATATCTGGCTTCCTTGTACAGTCTATAGCGCATGTTTTAAAGAAGAGCGTTTTGTCTTATGAAACCGCACAAAACTAGAAAAAAAAATGTTAAAACGGCTCCATATTTTTTCGAGAAATTTAGTTTCTTGGGATATTCTGACATATAAAAAAAATGATGTAGATAGGTCAGAAATCCGAAAAAATTTGTTAAGAGCCTCAATTTTGATTTTTGCAAATGACATCATGTTCTATGTTAGTACATCATATAAGCATTTTCTTATATGATGTCATGCATAGCATAGATAAGATTATTGAGTTTCCAAAGCAACAATTCTTTATATAATATAATGTCTGTTGCAAGGCCAGAAAAACGAAAATTTGCAGTTGCAGTTACTATAAATGATGATTCTTTGGAACCAACACCTGAACTATGAAGCGTGATAAGATATGAAATTTTTCAACCTTGACTAACACCAATACGGACAGCTAAAGCAAAGGCCATTGCTAAGTTGTATGAAATAATCAAATTCCAAAAACGTGTCAAAAATGAAAATGAAGAGCAAAGACATGGGCGGTTAGAATATATGCGAAAATGACAATTGGAGCGTGTTAAAAATAAAAATGAACGGCAGAGACACGATCGGTTAGAAGAAATATGACACCGAGCAAGTGAGCGAGTCAAAAATGAAAATGAACAGCAAAGACCCACACGATTAAAAGAACAGCGGCGACGAGTCAAAATTAAGATTGAAGAGCAAAGACACACACAGTTAGAAGACATGCGACACCGAGCATGTGATCAAGTCAAAAATAAAAATGAAGAGAAAATACACAAATGGCTAGAAGAACAGTGGCGCTTGTCAAAAATGAAAATGAATGGCGTATACATGCGGTTAGAAGACACACGACACCCAAGCATGTGAGCAAGTCAAAATGAAAATGAAGAGCAAAGACACTCGCGGTTAGAAACATGCGACACCGAACATGTGAGCGAATCAATGAAAATCAACCTGGACAGCGAGAATCAAAACGTGTCAAAATTGAAGATGATAGCGATGATGATTGGGTTTGGTATTTTGACATGGATAAGGTCATCAATGCCTACGTTAAAACAACAAAGGTTTGCCGATATGTATACAATAATGACGAAAGATAAGCCGAGGTAAAACGAACCAAACAAATTGAAAATGATAGCGATGATGATTGGGTTTTGGATTTTGATATAGATAAGGCACCAATGCCTACCATACCTTTGAAAATCAAAAATATGGACTAGACAAATCGTTGGAAGAAAAAGAAGTGTATGTCCCACTTACTGAACAATTTAAAGAAACAAAGATTTGGCGATATGTCTTTCCTAATGACAAAATACAAGCCAAGGCAAAAGAAGAAATTGTTGTCCGACCAACTAAATAATAATAATAAAAAAAAGGCGGTCGTCAATGCCTACCATGCCTTTGAAAATCAAAAACCTGGACTAGATAAATCGTCTAAAAAAAAGAATATTTTTCCCCAACATCTGAGCAATTAAAAGAAACAAAGTTTCGGCGATACGTCTTTCATAATGACAAAAGACAAGCCGAGGCAAAAGTGAAAGGTCAATAAGAAAACAATGTAATTTTACAAAGGCACCACTTCAAATTTAAGGTCTTTAAGGTCTAATTTGAGGTCCAAATGGACGTCATGACATCATAAAAGGCTCAAATTGTCTATATCAAGAAGACAAGTGACAGTGAGAATCTATACATAGAAGCCTGCCGCGTGCCAATTGCCAGGGCCTGGCGGCGAAACCACCAGACCCCCAGAACTATAATTTTATATATATATATATATACATATATATATATATATATATATATATATATATATATATATATATATATATATATATATATATATATTATATATATATATATATATATATATATATATATATATATATATATATATATATATATATATATATATATATATATATATATATATATATATATATATATATATATATATACCTGGGGTACCAGATTAACAAACTGCTGTCGTAACTTTATATCCAACGAGGCTCCAACCGGAAAACCAAAAACCCAATTTAGTTTTACCACCAGCTTTTATTTTACGTCGAAAACTCTTTTCTATTTAAGCTTCGTTATTAATAGTCCCTTGTAGCAACTTGTTAAACTTGCTGAAAAATAGATTCTTAACAACAAAGGGCAGTTTTCTTTTGAGAATAGACCTCTCTTTGACCGCTTAATTGGGTTCCCGTGGAGCAGATTGGGCAGATTACATGAAGACTAAGTAATTAAATTATAGCAAATCTGGAGCTCTAAAGAACGTTATCCCCTTTGTTTTGTAGTTTGTTGAATTTGACTAATTTTTAAATGCAGTTCCAGGCAGGTGAGAAGGAATTTATTTTGGGAGACTCAGCGTTTCAGGGGGATAAAATATTTCTCACTCTACAGTTGAATATTTTAGATATGAGATGAGATATACAAAAGAAAACAAACACTATTTACCTTTGGCCTGCCAAAAAAGACAATAAGCTTGGAAGGGCCAGCAAGGTTATCACTCTCAGCTAATCAAAACCACATTCATATCGAGCTACTCAACACATAAGAAACTCAACTGATGAAGGAAGAAAGGTAAACAGAGAAAGCGGAAAAGACAAGAAGAAGATAGAAAAAAAAATAAGAGCAAAGAAAATCGGGGAAACAGCTTGAATAGAATGACAACCTGGAGTGAGCTTCACATCAAATTCATTCACGAGATAAAAGAAACTTCTTTGGCCGTGATTTGAAAGCATGACTTAAATAATTAGCAAGTAAAAGCTATTCATGAGATTATTAGAATTAATTCTGCTAAATAAACGTATACAAAGATACTATTAATGTTGTTTGATTCATTATTGTTGTTATCATAGGCAGCGCAATCGCGCTGCCTAAGTAAAGAACGATGTTGGCACAATATATTATTTTTTTTCCTTTAGACCAGGACACTTCGTATCGGAGGAATTGTCGTAGAAACTTCGAAAAGGGCTCATTCGATTGGAAATTGGAATGGCTAGTGCCCTTTTTAATAGTCGAAAGTAGTTGGAAGGCAACTAACCCCCCTCTCACGTCCATCTTTCCCCCAAACACATCCAATCGAAATTCTGAGATAGCCATTTTGAACAGAGAATAATAGAGAATAGTTGTATTTCCGAGGAACCTTATTTCCTCTTATATATTTTTCTTATACTTACTGGGTATTTTATAGAAAAATTTTCCCGAGGTTTAAGAGTTTTTCAGGGGCCAAATATAGCAAATATACTTTCTTTTTAATTTTTGAAGTTCCTGGTTTTAAAGCACTTGACAAGTATTTTGATTTGATAGCAACAAGGATACCTTCTGAAAATCAGTTCAGAAAAAAAAAAAAAATTGTCATGTACACTAGATAAGTTACTTTTACCAAGTCCGTTTAAAATTCGCTTAGCACTGTCCGCAAGGACAATTGACTCAACCCAGTAGTAACCAAAACTCTAGAAAACGGAATTTTTATAACAATAGGCACGCCAAAATAATTTCTTTTATGCTGATTCTAAATATATGAAATTCATTAAGTTCAATATTACTCATCAATAGCTATGAACCTGAGAAAAATTTGCCTGATTTTCGAAAAAGGGGGAAACATCCCCAAAACTAAAACGATCTTAATAAAAATCACACCGCAGTAAACCCTGATGTGGAGGTATCTTTAAAGATGTGGAATTTTGTATCATAAGCAGCGCAATCGCGCTGCCTAAGTAAAGAACGATGTTGGCACAATGTGTTTTATTTTTCTTTAGACCAGGGCACTTCGTATCGAAGTTGTCGTAGAAACTTCGAAAAGGACTCATTCGACTGGAAATTAAAATGGCTAGTGCCCTTTTTAGTAGTCGAAAGTAATTGGAAAGCAACTAACCCCCCTCTCACGTCCACCTTGCCCCCAAACACATCCAATCGAAATTCTGAGATAGCCATTTTGTTTAACGTAATTGAAAGCTCTGGAAATTAGGCCTTTGAGGATGACACCCCCCCCCCCCAGAACCCGCAGGGCAAGGGTTGTAAGTAAAGCCCGAGGGCATATAAGGTTTATGTAGAAAGCGTTGTCGTAGAAACTTTAAAGAGGGCTCATTCGATTGGAAATTGAAATGGCTACTGCCCTTTTTAATAGTCGAAATTGACTGGAAGGCAACTAACACCCCTTCCACGCCCAGTATTTCCCCAAACACATCAAATTCAAATTTTGAGATAGCAATTTTGTTCAACGCACTTAAAAGTTCTGTAAATTATACCTTTGAGCAGGACATTCCCTCCGCAGTGTTCAAGGCAAGGGCCATAAGTTACGCCTTGGGGGCACATAAGGTTTTCATTGAAATCTTTCTCGTAGAAACTTCAAAAAGGGTTCAGTCGATTGAAAATTCAAAAGGCTAGTGCCCCTTTTAATAGTCAAAAGTGATTTGAGGGCAAGTGATCCCCTCTCACGCCCACCTTTTTCCCGAACACATCCAATCAACATTTTTAGATAGCCATTTTATTCAACGTTGTTGAAAGTTTTAGAAATTGGGTCTTTGAGGATGACAACCACAACCCCCTACCCCTCCAAAGCCCTCAAGCGAAGGGCTGTAAGTTATGCCCTCGGGGCACATAAGTTTTTTTTTTTTTATAGAAAGCGATATTGCAGAAACTTCAAAAAGGGCTCATTTAATGGGATATTGAAAGGGCTAGTGCCCTTTTTAATAGTCGACAGTGATTGAAGGGCAACTAATCCCCCTCTCAGGCCCACCATTTCCCCAAACACATCCAGTCAAAATTTTGAGATATCCATTTTGTTCAACATAGTTGAAAGTATCGGAAATTAGGTCTTTGAGGATGATAACCCTCTCAGAGCCCTCAGGACAAGGGTTGTAAGTTATGCCCTGGGGGCATTTAGGGTTCTTATAGAAATTTTTGTCGTATAAACTTCAAAAAGGGCTCATTTGTTTGAAATTGAAAGGTCTAGTGCCCTTTTTAATAGTCGAAAGTGAATGGAGAGTAATTAACCCCCCTTTCATACGCACCATTTCCCCCAAACACATCCAATCAAAGTTTAGAGATAACCATTTTGTCCAGCGCAGTTGAAAGTTCTGGAAATTATGTATTTGAGGATGACGAACCCTCGAGAGCCCCCAGGGCAAAGGTTGTACTTTGGATTAGCTGATTAAGGATGCCAGAGTACGGTGGTGAATAACAAAGCAGGTTCCATGGACCACCGGGCCAGCCGTCAATTGCTGATTGCCACTGCTGCCGTGGGCCTGCCCACTGAAAGATAAGTTGATTTTTTTTTTCTTTTTTGGTTTTTCTCGTAGTAGCGAAGAAATGGCAAAATTTCAACAGTTCCAGCTTGCGCTAGCGAATTTCAAAAGATTCCCGCTGTGGCCCGTAAGAATTATCCAAGTTTCAAAGGATAAAAAAGGAATCTTCAACTACTTAGTTTTTGCGTATGGAGATCACACAGAGTCACGCCTATCGGAGAATAGTCTCATCTCGTTTGAGGACAATTACCGCGAAGCATCTACAAAAACTGATAAAAATGTTGGAAGTGCGTTTAAAGAGGTTAACCAAAACCCGGACATTTATAAGACGGGTTCCAAAACTTTCGCATCGCTGAGAGCAGTTTCTTCTGGACCATCTACCGCGGATTTGCTAGTTAAAATAGTCGCAACTGAGGAAGAAATCGCTAAGACAAAAGAATCAATGATGAGCGCGATTACTAAGCAAGTTCAAGATAAATGCGGAAACGACCGAACTCTGAAACTTCTGTTGAGACTATCGTGAGTGAAATATACTCGTCAGTGTCGCTTGAGTTTAATCCGAAGCTAGAGCAATTGTTGGTATTAGTAAAGAATATCAAAGGACTGATTGAAAATTTAGAGAACCGTATTGCAAAATTAGAAGTGAAAATTGATGATTATGAGCAAGAAAAACAGCTTGGAACTCTAGTTTTTCATGGTATTAAACAGCAGCCGGGTGTTGACTTGAAGTCGACCATTCTGAATATAGCCTCGCAAAAGCTGGAGCTTTCTGGTATCTCTGATTGTGATTTTGCTATGGTTTACAGGTCGAAATTGAATAATCCAGGGTCGGCAAACGATAAAGTTGCACCAGTGTTCGTGAGATTTTCTACCTGTGAGACGGCCCGTAGAGTGTTTGCGAGTAAATCAAAATTGGCTGGTTCGAAAATCTTTTTGTCTGAGTCTCTAACCAAGCGCCGTCGCGATATCCTGAGAGCCGCGAGAGACAAGTTTGGCGTGAAAAATGTATGGTCAGATCGTGGCCAGGTTCTCGCAATGCTTCCGGGTGAGCGAGCTGCTCGTCGAATTAACTCGCTTTCAGATTGCGTTTAGTTTGTTGTTTATGAGTAGTTTGGTAGTGTTTATCTCGTCAAGATGTTCTATATTACTCTTTATTTATATTTTTATTTTGTTGTTTATTTTTTGATTTCTTATGAGTATAAATATCGCCCCGTTTGAGCGCGGAAAAGGGATGAATTATAGGATTCTTTTTTGCGTAAGTTGATATGAGTAGTAGTTTAAGTGGACGATTGAGTGATTTGCAAAATAATCCGTTTAATGTTGATGATTATTTGTTGACGGATATTGGAAATGATGGGTCGCAAATTAGTTTTCGTCCATCTCTTGATAGTAAATATCGTCAGTTATCAACTTTGGAGGAGTTAGGCCGGTCTGGATTTCATGCATGTACATGGAATTGTCATTTAACGTCTTCTTACCATGAGATTTTTGATTTTATTTCCCGATCTAATAATTTACATATAATGGCATTATGTGAAACATTTTTGGGTCATGATACTGTTCTTTCGTCCTTTAATTTTCCAGGTTATGAACTGATTGCTCGAAGTCGAACGTCAATGGGACGTGGAGGCCTGGCTTTCATTGTACGACAGGATTTGAATTGGAAAAATAGAAAGGATTTGGACATTTGGAAGGAGGGTAAGATAGAAACCCTTAGTATAGAAATTCAGTTTGAAATTCGAGCTTGTATTTTTACTGTTGTATATAAGCCACCAAGTGCATCATTTGAAGAGTTTGCTGAAGGATTTGAATGTCTTGCTGCAAAGGTAAATAGATCTAGTCAAGAGTTTATATGTATGGGAGACTTTAATTTTGATTTGTTAAATGTACGTGGACCAAATTTGGATTTTTTGAGCCTGATGATGTCAAATGATTTATACCCGACCGTGAGCATTCCAACGAGAATCACGGATCATTCGGAAACGCTCATCGATAATGTGTTTGTGTCTTCAGCGATACTAAGTAAAGCGTACTGCTCTGTTGTTATAAGCCCAGCCTCCGACCATCTTCCGGTTGTATTGCATTTGAATTCTGAAGTGAAGAAACATAACAGAAAGAATAAAATACCAATGCGTGAACTGAAGCCAGTTAATCTGAAAAAATTTGAAGAACAAATTAGTGTTATTAACTGGGAAACAGTACTGAATGAAGATGATCCGTCGGAAGCATTTGAAAAGTTTAACCAAATAGTGTCGAATGTTTATGATAGGACGTGTCCGCTTAAAGAAACAAACCCCAGAAAGAATAAACCAAGAAAACCATGGTGTGATAATGAGCTGCTGAATCTGTTTAATATGAGAAATCAGGCGTGTGAGGAGCATCTGAATCATCCGCAGAATAATGAGCTCCATGTGATGTATAAAGACCTGAGGAATAGGGCAAATGCCCTAAGAAGGAAAAAAAAGAAGGCATATTTTACAAATGTATTTGAAGAAAGTAAAGGTAACCCCAAAGCAACATGGCAAGTTGTGAATGATCTTCTAAAAGGCCCTATGAAGCCATCGGAGCCAAAAATTGTACTAAATAATAGGACGTTGGAAGAAACTGAGGAAATCTGCAACGCATTTGGACAATATTTCTCTGAAATTGGCTGCAAGATTCAAGAAGAAGCAAGGAGCTCCCATGTTTTCGAATCAAGCAGTTTTGTTGATGAGCGAGGAAGAGGTTTCGAAATGCATTTCCAGCCTTGTACTGAAGAGGAGGTACGCAAAATTGTTAGCACGATTAAGTCAAACAGTGCAGGAGTTGATGGAATGAACCTTAGAACGCTCAAGTCGGTTCTGGTTTATTTGCTTCCTGTTTTCGTATACCTTATCAATATTTCTATGGAAAAGGGGATGTTTCCGAGTGCGCTTAAAATAGCTAAAGTTGTACCGTTGCACAAAGGTGGAGTCAAAACTGATATATCTAATTGGAGACCAATATCAATTCTCCCGATTTATTCAAAAGTTTATGAAAAGATTGTTCATCACCGGCTTTACGAGTATCTGATGAAAATTGGTGTTTTACACGATGGTCAATTTGGCTTCCGGAAAGGACATTCGACGACGCAGGCAGTCCAGCATCTTCTGGAAAATATCAACTCAGCACTTGAGAATGGCGAGCAGTGCATGGGCGTTTTTATTGATTTTCGAAAAGCTTTCGACACTGTTGATTTTAAGATTTTATTAGAAAGGCTGTGTTATTTAGGCATAAAGGGTAGTGTTTTAAATTGGTTTGAATCGTATTTAAGTGAAAGGAAGCTACGAGTGACTTTGAGTAACAAATCTTCTCAGCCGTTTCCCATAAAGTGTGGTGTTCCACAGGGCTCAGTTCTTGGCCCTCTCCTGTACCTGATATTTGTAGACACAATGAGATTCTACATTCCCGGAGCTTCAGTTACTTCTTTTGCTGACGACACGGCTTTAGTGATCGCAGCAAAGTCGCTGCAAGAGCTCTTGTTCAAGGCTAATAAGGCGCTGGATGGCCTACATGAATTTGTTTGTGCTAGCCTACTTAGCGTCAATGCATCAAAAACTAATTTTATGATGTTTACGAGGACTGGTTCTGCTCCCACTCTCCCTGGTGTCATTATTTACAATGGCCTACCGCTATCACAAGTTGAAGAGATCCGATATCTGGGATTCATCCTGGATCGAAACTTGAGTTGGAGAAAAACACTGCGACATTATAGCATGCAAGCTGGCGCGAGGCCTTGGAATTCTGAACCGTTTTCAAAATTTTTTACCTTTGAAAATTCTGCTTTTATTGTATTTTTCCATAATAGCGCCTTATATAAATTATGGTTGTTTGATTTGGGCGAGTAATCTTAGTTGCAATTTTAGAAGAGTTCAAGTTCTGCAGAATAAGGCTATAAGGTTGATTGGAAGGTATGATCGTGGTGTTGATAGCACTGAATCACTTTTTAGAAAGTTTAAAATTTTAAAGGTTGGTGAAATAAGGGATTATCAAATTGGAGTTTTTGTATTTCAGTGTCTGAATGGTTTTGCACCGGATTTTTTTATGAATATTTTTAAGCCTAATTCGTTTTATCACGATTATTCGACTAGGAGTGCGGATAGTCTTGCATCTGAGCCACGGAACACAACCAGAGCGAGTCAAGTGACCAGACACGTGGGCCCGTCAGTTTGGAATTCGTTCCCAGATTCTGTTCGTCAAGCTGAAAGTGTGCCGCAACTTAAAACCCGTATTAAAAATCATTTCTTTTCAGGAATTTGGTAGTGTTAATGGTTCGAGAGAAGGCTTCTTTTTTTTTTTTTTTTTTTTTTTTTTTTATTTTGTGCCATTATATATTTATCATTATTTTCTGTTATTATTATTGTTTTCCCCTTTTTTCATTTTAATTGGTTTGATGATTTGGCATGCATGATATCCAACCGGTCGCTTTTTCAAGCATCTTCTTGCTTTAGTGCGACTTGTTGTCACATTGAGTTGTTTTTTTGTTAATAAAAATGTATGAACCTGAACCTGCTAGTGCCCTTTTTAATAGTCGAAAGTGATTGGAGGGTAACTAACCCCCTGCTCATGCCCACCATTCCCCCAAACACATCCAATAAAAATTTTCAGATAGCCAATTTGTTTAACGTAGTTAAAAATCTAAAAATTAGAAATGGAATCGGAGGACGAATAGCCCCCCTCCCCCCTCACGCCCATCATTTCCCCAAACACTTCCGATCAAAATTTTGATATAATCATTTTGTTGAAAGTAGTAGAAGGGTCCGAAAATTGTATCTTTGAGTATGACGAACCCCCACAATCCTCAGTGCTAAGGTTGTTAGTTATGCCCAGGAGGCATAAAAGGTTTTTATAGAAAGTGTTGTCGCAAAAACTTCAAAAAGGGCTATTTTTTTGGAAATAGTGAGGCCTATTGTCCTTTTTAATAGTCAATAGTAATCAGAGGGAGAATCAACCCCCCCCCCCGCCCATGATTTTCTCAAATATTTCCGTTCAACATTTTGATATATCCATGTTGTTCAGCGTAGTATAAAGGTGTGGAAAGTTGAGGATACCCCCCCCCCCTCCGATAGCCCTAGCGACAAGGGTCGTAAGTTAGGCCCTTGGACATAAAAGGTTTTTATAGAAAGTTTTGTCGTTGAAGCTTCAAAAATGGCTCATTCGATTGGAAGTTGAGAGGACTAGTGCTCTTTTATTTGTCGAAAGTGATCAGAGGGCAAATCCCCCCCACGCCCATCATTTCCCAAAACACTTCAAATCAAAATCTGAGATGGCCATTTTGTTCAACGGATTAAAAGAGCTCATTCGGAGGGCAAGTAACCCCCCTTCCACGCCCACCTGTTCCCCAAACACATCCAATCCAAATTTTGAGATAGGCAATTTGTTCAACATAATTGAAAAGGCCGATAAATTATGTCTTTGAAGATGACACCCCCCCCCCAGCAGCCCTCAGGGCAAGGGTTGTAAGTTATGCCCTTTGGGCAGATAAGGTTTATATAGAAAGACTGATCGTATATACTTCGGAGGGGGGCTCATTGGACTGGTAATCGGAAGTTCTAGTGTCCTTTTTAAGATTGAGAGTGATCGAAGGGCGAATACCCCCCCCACAGCCTGGTATTGTTCTTATAGAAAGGGTTGTCGTAGAAACTTCAAATTAGGCTTTTTCAATTGGAAATCGAAAGAGCTAGTGTCCTTTTTATAGTAGAAAGTGTTTGGAGGACAACTAATCCCCCTCTCACGCCCACCATTTCCCCACACACATCCAATCAAAATTTTGAGATAGCCATTTTTCAACGTAGTTGAAAGTTCTGGAAATTAGGTCTTTGAGGATGACTCAAAGTCAGTTGACTTTGAGGATGACTTTGAGGAAAACTCAATGAATTTGAGGATGACTCAAAGTCAGAGGCTTGTGCCCTTTTAAATAGTCGAAAGTGATTGAAGGGAAACTAACCCCCTTCTCACGCCCACCATTTCTCCAAACACATTCATTAGAATTTGAGGTAGCCATTTTGTTTAAAGTAGTTGAAAGATCCAGAAAATATGTTTTTGAGGATGACAAACCCCCCACAACCCCCAGGGCAAAGACTGTAAGTTATTTCCTGGGGGCATCCGAGGTTTTTATAGAAAGGATTGTCGTAGAAACTTCAAAAAAGGCTTATTCAATTGGAAATTCAGAGGACTAGTGCCCTTATTAATATTCCAAAGCAATCAGAGGGCAAATGCCCCCCTCCCGCGCCCATCGTTTCCCCAAGCACTTCCGATCAACATTTTGATATAGCCATTTTTTTCAACGCAGCAGAAGGGTCTGGAAATTATGTCTTTGAGTATGACAACCCCCTTCCCCCACAACCCTCAGGGCTAAGGTACAACCCTCAGGGCTAAGGTTGTAAGTTATGTCCTGGGGGTGTATAAGGTTTCTTTTAAAAAGCGTTGTCGTAAAAACTTCAAAAAGGGTTCATTCGATTGGAAATTGAGAGGACTATCGCCCTTTTTAACAGTCGAAAGTAATTTGAGGGAGAATCACCCCCCCCCCATGCCCATCATTTCCCCAAACATTTCCGATCAATATTTTGATATGGCTATTTTGTTCAAGTTAGTTGAAAGGTCTGGAAATTATGTCTTCGAGGATAACAAATCCCCCCAACCCTCAGGGCAAGGGTTGTAAGTTATGACCTAGGGGCATTTAATGTTTTTTATAGAAAGCATGGTCATATAAACTTCGAAGGGGGCTCATTGGATTAGTAATTAGATGCTCTAGTACTCTTTTTAAGAGTCAAAGTGATCGTAGGGCAGCTACCCCTCCCCCCCCCCCCCCCCACACACACACACAAAAACACGTCGTATGTTCCCGAAATGTATCTAATAGAAATTTTGACCATTCTATTCAATGGTCTAACTAGTCTAAATATCATATAGCAAGGCTTTTGAGGTTGAAACAAACCCTAGAGATTAAGGGCAAGGGTTGTAAGTTGTGCCAGAGGGTTATTTAAGGTTTCTATGGAAGGTATGGTTGTTTATTTTTCGGAGAGGCTCAGTCTTATTCCCTGAAAAAGACTATGTCAGTATAAAACGAGCAAAAATTAATTTAAATAACTTTCCACAAAATAATTTTTTTTAAAGTAAAGAAGGCCATTAAACCCAAAATGAACAAAAATAGAATCAAATGATCTACCAAGCATAAAACTACCACAAATCAGCATCAATAAATAAATGAAACCCCAAAAAACAGAAATTTAAATAAACAACAGAGTCAAACTCAAAACGAGCAGAAATTAAAATACGTAGGGGTCTAAACCCCTATGCTTTCTAAAAGCCAGAATATAATTTGTACTTTACTAAAAAAAATTGTTGTAAATGTTTTCATTTTATAACTTTAAGATATCAAAAATTAATTAGTATTTTAAGGAATAAATATTAGTATATGTATATTAAACTGACAATGACCATTTTTTCATTAAATTCATTTGAATTTTTTCAGTGAAGTGCAAGTTTTATTCTGGCTTTTAGAAAGCATACGGGCTTAGAACCCTACACATATTAATTTTAATTTAAAATTCATTTAAATGTTTTTACTTCTATAACTTCAACAAAACAAAATTAATTGATATTTTAAGGAATAAATATCAGCGTATGTATATTAAACTGACAATGCAAATTTTTTTTCAGTAAATTCATTTGAATTTTTTTCAGTAAAGTACAAATTATATACTGGCTTTTAGAAAGCATAGGGTTTACAACACTGCTCAAATTAATTTCTGCTCGTTTTGAGTTTGACTTATTTTAATTTCTGCTTGTTTTGGTTTTCATTTTTTTTTTTTTTAATGCTGATTTGTGGCAGTTGTATGCTTGGTAGATTATTTGATTCTATTTTTGTTCATTTTGGGTTAAATAGACTTTTTTACATTTTTTGAAAAATTTATTTTGTGGAAAAAGTTTTTTTAATTAATCAGAAACAAGCTCTAGCGATGCCTTGGTATAGAGCCACATTCCTTCAAATTGTTATTGGTATTTAATCTCGCCATATTGTATGGTAGGAAAGGTTGTAAAATCGTAGAAGGGTACTCTACTGAAAAAAATAACAGATTTTGTTCCTTTTTTATACAAACTTAAAGCTGTTGGAAGGTATTTAAACCTCTTCCATGCCTTTAATAACACCCCACCCACCGTATCCACCAACCCATCTAATACAATTTCTTAAGAAGATGTTTCACTCAGAATATTAAACAAGTTCAGTAAGGATGCTTCCAGAGATGATGTAACCCTGGCAGCATCCAAGGCAGAAACCATAAATTAGGCAACTTGCCAATTGTATACAAATAGGTTTTAAGGTGAAAAAAGAGGAAGGAAATATATGATATTTATCAGTCACCTAAGATCCAAGCTTTCTGGGAGGGTTTTCCCGACCAAGAGGATCACACATTTTGTTAGGTAGTGAACACGACTAGTGCCAGAGGGGCTTGAAATGCGCCGAAATAACATTTGTCTCTATTCAGTTTGAAACTTGTAGCTAAAAATTCTGATGTCAAGAGAAAACTAATAGACACAAAATAATTTTTGGCCAAAATTTTACCATAATTTTGGCCAAGGCAGATTAAAACGGTTTTTGGGCTTGGCTTGTATCATTAAGTTCTTGGCATAAGGGAACTTAAATGCAGAATAATAATGTAAAATAAATATTACTTCCCCCTGAAAACAGGGAGCAATAATCTTATAATTCGGAAGCAAGCCTGTTAACTCGCAATGCTAATCGGTGGACATAGCCAGATTCATTCGGAAAAAAGGGTCTAAGCCCTAGAAATATCGATATTAATTAACTTAATATTAATACTAATACATAATATTAATTATTTAAAGAAGGGGTTCAGATCAAAAAAGGGTTCAATAAAATTCTTAATGGTTCTTACTCTCTAGGAAGCTCTTGAAAGAACCCAGGGGACTGATTGATCTGTATTCATTATGCCTTATGGTGCGAAATTATCAAACAGTTCGTGGTAACGAACTGTAAGAAAGGAATGACTTGTCTCAAAATAGTAACTGAATACTGAAACTCTAAAAAAACAGAATTTTGATATCAATAGATACTTCAAAAGAATCAGGTTATGATGCTGATTCCAAATATACAAGATTCATCGAGTTTAGTGTTATCCATCAAAACTTGAGAGCCTGAGAAAATTTGCCTGTTTGTTTTTTATTTTTGAGCCCTACTGTAGAAGTTTCAAGCTCCTATATACGAAATGTGGAATCTTGCTATTTTTGCCTGAAGAAAGATTACATAAATATGCGTGTTTATTATATTTATTTACTTTTTTTATTCCTTTTTTTCTCCAGGGGTAGTCGTAGCGAAATAATGGTCCAAGAAAATCGGGAGAGGATGTATTCAAACGGAAATTAAACCTTCTATTGCCCTTTTTAAGTGACCAAAAAGATTGGCCAAGAAAATCGGGAGAGGGTGCATTCAAACGGAAATTAAAAGTTCTATTGCTCTTTTTAAGTGACCAAAAAGATTGGAGAGTAAATAGTCCCCCTCCCACGCCACTTTTTCACCAAAGTTATCTGATCAAAATTTTGAGAATAGATATTTTGTTCAGTATAGTTAAAAGATCAAATAGCTATGTCTTTAGGGGGTAAAATGCCCCCTCGCAGTCCATGGGGAGAGGCCTGTAAATTATGAAATTTGCCCATTGTTTAAGTATAGTATTTGTTATAAAGATATATGCAGGTATTTTAGGGAAGGGGGGATTTTGTGCTTGGGGTGGATTTCCATAAGGAAAATTATCCTTGGGGAGGGAAATTTCCAGGAGAAATTTTACACTGGGGGTTTTGACAGAATTCCTATATCAAATTCTTTTTAATTGTTTTATATTCTCTTTGCCAACTCAATTTTGCACGTGGAGATGTTCCGGGAGAATTATTCGGGGGCTATTTTTCGCGTGTTTTGATCTCTAGGAAAATATTTCAATGGAAGGAGGCAGTTCCGGAGTGATCGAGAAACTGATTGGAAATTAAAGTCTTTTTCAAATGAAAGTATGCTGGGGAGAATTTTTCAGGCTAAACCGTCAACAAGAAATTCAAGGGCGGGGATTGTCAGCGAAGATGAAGTGTCTGGAGAGAATTTGACTGGGGGGGGGGGTGCACTTCACTTTGAATGGAACTTTCACGGAGGATTTTCCAGTGAGAGAGAAGGGTATATATCATGGAGGGTAAGCCAGATTTGGCGGCATTATTTGAAAAACGATCAGAAATTAAATAACAAAATAACAAGTTTTTTTTTAACTGAAAGTAAGGAGCAACATTAAAACTGAAAACGAACAGAAATTATTCCATATATGAAGGGTTTCTCCACCTTGCTCTTTACGTTAAATTTGGATTTACGCTAAGTGCTCATTTCAGAGGAAATTGCTAAATATTGTGATTTTTGTAAATAAAAAAGGAAATATTAAAATAAAATACAATTTTAGAAAAAAAACTGCAGCACGTATACAAGATGATTTAAAATAAGTATGTTCATGGTTGAAGCAATAGCTCCAACCCAGTAAAGAGTGATTAACGACCCATAGTAACCAAAATCTTATGTGTTTAAAAAAACATGTCTAATGAGAAAATATTTCTATTTATTAAGGAATGACAACTATTGTTTAAATTAATCTTAATAGTAAAAGGTTATTTTGAAAACGGATTTACAGGAATTTTGAAAAAAAGAACCTAAAACACTTCGGATCGAAATAAAAGGTACACCATTGGAATTACCATTGTCGAAAACCCTCTGCAAGGAAATAACAGCCCCTAGCCTTGATCAATTAGGAAAACTACTTTTTGCATGCATAGCACTGATGTGTCAAAGTTTGTTCTGTTTTTTCCTTTTTTCACCACTAGCTATTTAAGGGCTCATTGAAAAGCTTTTTTTTTTTATCTAATCGCTTCTTATAAATTTGATCTGATATCACTATCATAAAGTGCTATATGACACGTAAAAAGTGCACTTTGGGTACCATTTTCAGAATAGAAAGGCTTAAAGAATGAAAAGGGCACAATCAAAGTCTCCAGGTTCAAAACCCTAAGCTTGAGATTTATAATCCCTCCTCTTTAGTGCAACCCATCTCATAAAAATTTTAATTGATTAGATAGAGCATATATGAAAAACCTCTATATCTTTTCTTCAATTCACTTTCCAGTTCATGCACTAACACCTTCAGTTGTAGTTGGGAATTATTAAATCTTGAATCATTTGCTCATTTCTGTTTTACGTTTTTTCAATTTTTTTTTGTGCAAACGATTTATCTCTCCTAAAATGCTGAAGCCCAAGAATCAAAAAATCACATTATACTTTCTTCTAAGAAACTCCAAGTTTTTCGCAGTAATGTAGCAAAAAGTTGCAACATTGATGACAGTAATTTTTGTAAATTGTATTACAGATACGTTGTATACGTTGTATTACAGATAATTGTATTACAGATACATTACAGATACGTTGTATTACAAATATTACAGATACAAAATTCGTTTAATGTCCTTTACTTTTATAAAAATCCCCATAGATTTCAAATAGGCTAGGACAGTATTTTGCAAACAGCGATATTTTTTATTTTCAGCCTCTGAAAGATACCTAGGATAATATTGAAACTAAAATCTTTATGTAAGGATTTTTGTTTATTTTTTTTTTTAAACCTTAAAAACGAACTAGAATTAATTAAAACCAAGGGCGGATCCAGGATTTTTTTTCAGGGGAGGGGAGGGGGGGGTTACTAATTTTTGACTTTTTCGGGGGGGGGGGTTACTAATTTTTGACTCAGTTTTCGACTAATTTTACTGATTTTTACCTAGGTTTTACTAATTTTCGACTTATTTTCGACTCGGTCAAAAATTTCGGGGAGGGGGGGTTCAAACTGGGTAACCCCCCCCCCTGGATACGGCCTTGATTAAAACCAATAAGTTTTTTTTCTGATGGAAATAAAGAGAAAAGATAAAACTTAAAATGAACAAAATGTATTGCAGAACAAAATTGTGGATATATGCAATATATTTCTGCAATATTGATTAAAATAAACTGACTCGTAACATTGATAAGATTCTAAAAAAACTACTTTTGGTATCTTGGAAAGTGGTCAGGTTGAGAAAAAATAAAAATTTCAGTAATGCTAAAAAGTGTTGAAAATGTTGTTGTCACAGCCCACCTGTGGTCTCCAAGCCCGATACAAACAAAGATAGTGCGCTACAATGTCCCTAAATCGTTTCTAAACTTGGACCTGATGGAAGCATTGATGAAAGAAAAAGGTGAATGCATTCCGGTCTCTAGTGTTCATACCCTTGGTCGCGAAACCACTGAAACCTCAAACTTTAAAACAGTGTTGTTTGAGCTTCAAGGACAATTCAATATTGACAAAGTGTTCCACTTTGGCCAACAAAAATCTTTCAAGCCTTTCAAAGAAAAGCCATTACAATGTACTAAATGTCTAAAGCTTGGGCACTCAGATAAATACTGTAGAGAGGATTCCAACATTTGTAAGATTTGCCTAGGCAAGGACCATAATGAGTCGAACTGTCAATTTGACCCAATATGTACTAATTGTAAGGGCAAACACCAGTCCCTAGATAAAGGAAACTGTCCCAAATATAAACAAAGGGCAGAGATACTAAGAATAGCAAAAGAGCAACAACTTCCAATCCCTTTTGTAGCAATGCAAGTCCCAAGGACACCAAGAGTCCCCCGTCCCCCAACAGGCCCCAGGCAACCAACAGCCCCTGAACCACCAACAGGCCCCAGGCAACCAGCAGCCCCCAGGACACCAACAGTTCTCAATGCTTCCCCTAGTGTTGAAAATTTTCAGAATAATCTCATCCGAGATAAAACTAATCCATGGTCCTCCTTGATAGCAAGTGCCCCCAAAAAAAACCTGAAGAGCCCCCTTTTGGAAAATCCTGCGCAAGGAAAGACATCAAGACCGACAAAGGTACCTGGAATTACTCCCCATAGATTTCACACAGTTTCTCCAAATGCTTTGGAAGATGAATCAAATGTGTACTTTAAATTAGCCAGCTTTACAGTTACCTCTATGCTCATCTCCCAATTAGAGTTACCCAATCAGTTGAAATGCATTATTATGAAGAATTTGGCAAAAACCCACTTCGGCGAGACCATAGTTTCCGAAGCAGAAATTCAAATTGAGAGTGTTTTAAGCCAACATAGGCTGATTGAGTCACAATCAGAATGCCCGACGACTAATTAATGTGTGACTTTTCGTTTTTAACTAATTTATCCCTTTCTAATAACATTGCTTTTAATTATCCCGATATAGATGATAATCAGCATGCCAACGCTATAAGCAGCCCCCCTGGTACCTTAACAAATGCTAGCTGTAAATACCTTGATATTTTCGATTTTGCTACCAATGTGAAGCCAAAACTAGTAAATAATAATTCCCTTAATGTTCTTTGTTCCAACATCAGAAGCGTCCGGGATAAGTGGCTCAAGTTTAAAGATTTAATTTCATTTATTGGTGTCTGCCCTTTGGATGTAATAGGATTAACAGAGACATGGCTTTCCGATAATGATGACACTAGTGATTTTTTACTCCCTGGTTACCAAATAATCCATATGCTCAGGAGATTGACAAAGTGTTCTGGTGGTATCTCACTTTACATCCGTTCGAATGTAAATTTTACCAGGCTATCAGAGTGCGAATCTATTTTCTCTACACAACTAAATCTCAGATGTATTTATTCAATAATTGTTAACATAGTTATCGGCCAAAATTCCTATATACTCTCCTTATTTTATAAACCTCCTACATTTCCGACCTCATGTTTTTGTAATCTGTTTGATGATTTTTCTAATTTTATTAACCTACCCCATAAAAAGGCAATAGTTCTTGGGGACTTTAATTGCAACCTACTCAATGTTGGTAAAAATATTGAATCTGACACTTTTTTTGAATCGGTAACCGCGAGTGGTCTTCTACCCACAATTTTTTTCCCCAGTAGAGTCGATCCTGTGAGATCAACTTCAAAATTAATTGACAACATTTTTGTATCCACTTCCCTGGGAAATGACCTGTCCTCAAATATAATATGTTCGGATCTGTCAGACCATTTTCCTATTTACTTGTCACTACCTTCGCAACCACTACCTCTACGCTCTAGAATTAATATCCCAACACCTACTCGAAATTACAGCTCTGCAAATATAAACCATTTTATCGATTGCCTAAGAACCACTGACTGGTCTGATGTCTTAAATTGTCAAGAGGTAAATGCTGCCACAAATGGTTTTGCGCAAAGGCTAAGTGAGATTATCCATTCAACTTTTCCTATTCGTAAACCTAACCGGAAAAATATCCCTATTTGCCCCTGGATATCACATAGCCTCATTGTCTCCTCATATCGTAAAAACAAATTATATAAGTTAGCCTGTAAGACCAGTAGTGATATTAACCTATCTAATTATAAACATTATAAAAACTTATACACTAAACTCATCCGTGAAGCGAAGAAAAATCATTATTATACAAAAATTCTCAATTGCAAAGGAAACCTGAAAAAGATTTGGTCCACCATTAATGATATACTTTCAAAAAATAGAAAATCAAAGTCTATACCTATTCGCCTTAAAGACACCAAGGGTAGATTAATTGACCCTTTACATGCACCTGATGCATTTAATAATTATTTTTCTAATGTTCCTCATACTGACTCCCGCTCCTCCTCACAGGCTGTATTCCCTTGCTTCAATTTTAGATCCATGTTTTTCTGCCCAACTGATAGCAATGAGGTACTTCAAATCATCGGTTCTCTCCCTAATAGTTTTACTCCTGACTGTCTTGGATTAAGTAATAAGCTCCTGAAAACCATATTTCCTTTTGTTTACGAGCCCATCAAGCATATTGCCAACCTATCTGTAACCCACGGAGTTTTCCCTGATTTACTAAAGTCAGCTATTGTTATTCCAGTTCTTAAAAAGGGCGACCCAACTGAGATAGGTAATTTTCGTCCAATCTCAATTCTTCCTTTTATATGCAAAGTGCTCGAGAGAATCATCTTCAGACGTCTGTCGCCCTTTCTGTTTGACAGTCAGCACTCCGTATCCTTGATTTCTCCTCACCAATATGACTTTAGGCCGAAATTCTCAACTTCTCATGCTCTAATTGACGCCACACAGTTCATACGCTCACATCTCGACCTTAAAAAAACTGTATTGGGCTTATTTTTGGATAATTTCTAAGGCCTTTGACATGGTCGATCATAGTATTTTAATAAATAAATTAAATAGTTACGGTATTTGTGGTGTTCCCCTCCCTTGGTTTGATTCTTATCTATTTGGAAGGGTACAGAGTGTGAGCCTGGGTGGAGTGTCCTCTCAGCCCTTACCTGTTCGGAGGGGTGTCCCGCAAGGCTCCGTTCTAGGGCCTATTTTATTTCTCCTATATATCAATGATCTTGTTATAGACCTGGGCCCTTCAGTGTATCCTGTATTATTTGCTGATGACAGCAACTTCTTCATCAATGGCACCAATCTACCATTGTCAATAACCTCTGCCCAAATCCTTCTGAACAGAGTCCAGGCGTGTTGCCTTACGAATAACACGACCACTAATAGCAAAAAAAGTCAAATAGTATTATTCAGAACCGCCTACAACAAAGACGTTATTCAACCTGCTCTTGGCCTCAAGTACTCCTCCGACATCCTCCCACAAGTGGTGGTTGCCAAGTTTCTTGGTGTATTTATTGACTCATGCTTGTCATTCTCTAATCATATGTCTTACATAACAGCAATAATTTTGAGACAAGTTGCTATGATTAACCGTGTGAATTATTTTCTTCCTCCTGACATCCTAGCTACCATCTATTATTCCTTTATTTTTCCTTACCTTTCTTAGTGCGGATCAGTTTGGGGAAATACAAAACGGTCCTTCACTAAAAAACTCAAATTTGCCCAAAACCGCGCCATTAAAGTAGTTTTTCGGCTTCCCCGTCTATATCCAACTCGTGATTTGTTTTCAGATTTTGGCATAGCTCCACTAGATCAAATCATACAAAAACTAAACTTATCGCTTGCTTACTCTGCTTTCCACAATAATCTTCCACCTCAACTACTAACCTATTATAACATTAATAATTCGGAAGCCCACTGTCTCCGTTCATCCAATAGAGCCTTTAAAATTCCTAAATGCGTTTCAAGTGGTGCCCAGCAATCTCCCATTTACAAATCTATTATTCAATGGAACAAAATTCCCTCCAGTGTTGAACTAGCCACAAGTTTCTGCAAGTTGTATAAAAATGTAACAAAACTTGATAATATAATTTAATCTTTCCATTTTTAACAAATTTGCTCTAATTACCCATGTTTTATTCTTCTATATTTTTTTCTTTCAGTGTTACTTTAATTTTTTTTCCTTTTTTGGTCCTTAACAAGTTATCTTCTAGGATCTTTATTGTTATTGATGTTTGTGTTATGTTTTTATTCGAATAAAATTGAATTGAATGAATGCAGGGCCAAAAACATACTAAGGGAAGGTATTGCCAAGTTACTATGTTAACCCTCTTCTGATTTCTAAGTCTTAGAAATTTGCCTACTGGACTCGTTTTGAGTTTTAATTTTGTTTCTTATATTCGGTAGACATCTTAATTATCTTAAAAACCCTCAATTTCTTATTTTTAAAAATGGCTTAATTGATTGATTGGAAAAGTACATATCTCTGCTAATTAGAACAAAATTGGCAATTCACTTTTAATGAAGAAGACCCCCAGTGGCAAAATTTTAGCAATAGAAGGTGCCAAATTAAAAAAATAACATGGGGGAAAAATCAGTAAAAAGTAAGCTAAGAGCTTATGGTACTGAGCAGCTCAGGAAGGTATAGCTTTTTTGAGGTTGTAGTTGTCTATAGTAACCAACAGACTGTTAATGTTCAAACTTTTACGGTTTAAATATTTTTTTTTTAACCTTAAGTAAGGAGCGACATTAAAGCTTAAAACGAACAGAAATCATTCCGTATATGAAAGGGGCTTTCCCTTCCTCAACACCTCGCTCTTTACGCTAAAGTGTTTTTATTATTTAAAAAGCTGAGTTGTGAGACAGAGTCAAACTTTAGCGTAAAGTGCGGGACATTGAGAAAGGCACTAGAAATTTTTATTTCCGTTCGAATACACACTCTCTCGATCTTCTAGGACCATATTTTAATACGATTACTCTTGAAAAAAAAAAAAAAAAAAAGAAAAAAAAACACATCCGTAATCTGTCTTCTGGCAAAAGTAGCAAAATTCCACATTTTTGTATATAGGAGCTCGAAACTTCTACAATAGGATTCTCGATGGTGTGATTTTCATTGAGATTACTTGAATTTTATTGAGTGTTTTTCCCTTATTTCAAAAATCAGGCAAATTTTCTCGTAACTTTTAATTGGTAGCAAAAGTAATCTATTGATATAAATTCTGTTTTTTTTTAGAGTTTTGGTTAGTATTGAGCCGAGTCGCTCCTTACTTGCAGTTCGTTACCACGAACTGCTTAACGAATATTTTGTCAAATTCAACCAACTATCTTTGCTCATTTATTTTCACGGTTCAATGTGGCAACACTGACGTAAATGTGATACTGCACTAAAAAATTTCTGATTTTGAAAATTCAAAAAAGAAAATCTTAAAAATTCGTGGTTTTCAGGTACGAGTATACATAAAGTGGGCCCAGGGGGCAAAGAATATTTTTATTTTCATATCCTTTGTACTTTAAGTGACTATAAACAATAAATTTTTAAAAGTCAATTTTAGTTTTCCTTCTCTTACGCCAATTTTGCCAGCTTTTTGATTCAGAAAGATACCCTCAGATATTTTTGCTTGTGTATTTGTCTCTGAAAAATGACTTGATTCTCAATTATAACTGCTTTATTCAAAAGATGGATTGATCTTCGCTGGGTGAAGCTTAAAATGTTAATGACTTGGTTTAAAGAATACTGGAGTCGCCCCCTTAGAAAAATTAAAATAGCCCCTCCTACACTGGGTCCCACGGGTCACACTTTGTCCCACACGAGGAGCCTTGGGTCCAGTACAAGAAAACCGTTATGTTCCTTTGTTTCAAGATATGTATGGAGAGCCATAGCTTATTTTCCCATTCACACCCTTTTTTATTTTTTACTATCCATTGGCTAGTTGCTCAGACAAGAAGCAAGCGCGGTTCCCAAATCTGAAGGGTGTATAATAAAACATAAGGAGTGGATTAATTCAGTACAATACGAGTAGTCAGCTTAATATACGACACTAAGGATCTGTAAAATACAAAAGGGATATCTGGCATCGTATAATTGTAGTAAGTTTGACCTTAAGCTTTTATGTTTCTATATGTAACGGGCCAAAACCCCAAAATCTATTAATAACAAAGGTAATACAGTGTGTCCATAAGAAGTCGACACCATTGTTGCCAACTTGGTACAACTGCATCATTTTTGGGACAATTTGGAGGTCCTGGTGCAATCCGGCACATTTGGAAATTTTTTGGTACAGTTTGGTTTTACATGCTCTTTTCTGACTCGGATATCTGTTCAAGCTAAAGTTTATAGAATATTTTCTTCTTGACAGGGAAAACTTTTAGCCTCATGTTCAGATGTTGCAAATTAATCTCTTGTGGCACCATTTTAGTCGGAAAACTCATACAATCATTTCAAAGCGTTGGCAACCCTGGTTGGTACTACTATTTCAAAACAAAATCATAATCAAGCAGGTTTGAGCTAATACATTTCTGAATGCTGATGTTTTCACCTAATATTATCTGGTAGTGCAGTGACTTGATCAGCACCGGGCAATACGAGTCCCGGGGTTCGATCCTTGCTGCCACAAGGCTGGGCAGAAGACTTGCAGCCGATTCCTATAAAAGATAGCTGGTGGCTGAAACGTCGATAAGTGTCAAAAGATTATTCACCAATAATGGCTTCGGACTGTATTTATCCTTTTTTCACCTAATGAATGTCTTTTGTGACATACAACTCAGTGCTAAAAACTGCACAGAAGAAGAGAGGCAAGGCCACAAGAATGTTTTAATCATATTGATTAAATGAAAAAAACAAGTTTTTTTTTTAACTGAAAGTAAGGAGCGACATTAAAACTTAAAACGAACAGAAATTATTCCGTATATGAAAGGGGCTGTCCCCTGCTCAACGCCCAGCTCTTTACGGTAAAGTTTGACTCTTTCTCACAACTCTACATTATAAAATAATAAAAAAAAACTTTAACGTAAAGAGCGGGGCGTTGAGCAGGGGACAGCCCCTTTCAGATCCGGAATAATTTCTGTTCGTTTTAAGTTTTAATGTCGCTCCTTACGTTCAGTTAAAAAACTTGTTTTGTTCATTTAATATCTGAACATTTTTGAATTAATGCACGTTTTGAATTTAGCTCACCGAACATGAATAGTTAAAACAAAATTTGCATAATAATTTTACTTTTTTAAACTAATAATAACCTTATAACAGCCTAAGTTTGATTTTTGTTCCAGTTGTTTAAGAATGACTCCTGAATCACAAAGACTGTTTAATTAGAACAATAACCTCTGTTAAAAGTTATAAAAGAAACTTTAGCGTAAGAGTGAGCTATTGAGGAAAGGCAACCCATCTCATATACGTAATATTTTCTGTTCCTGTTAAGTTTTAATGTTGCTTTTCACTGTCAGTAGAAAAAACTTGTTTTTTATTTAATTACTGATGGCTTTTAAATAATATACGGAAATCCAGCTCCCCCTCTATTGAAAATTCATTCCCCCACGAGAAATTATATCCATTGAAAGATTCCCTTACGTAACTTAAATTAGCGATATTTGCGGAACTAATTTTGTAAAGCATAGTAACAAAATGGCCAAAGAGGTCGAAACTATATTTATGAAAATGAAAGTCACAAGTTGAGCAAGTCTCGAATCACTGAAATAAATGAAAGAAAAGAGCTTTGAAAGATATACGTAATAATTTATGTTCGTTTTAAGTTTTAATGTTATTCCTTACTTTCAGTTGGAAAAAACTTGTTTTTATTCATTTAACAACAACCACAAACCGAAGACATACAATAACTTTGGTTTTTTATCACATAGAATCATAGTTGTGAAGCTTCTTAAGGTAAAATTAAATGCTAAGATTGGCCGGAAAATAACGCAAACAAATTATTACTTCTATCGGCCATTATTTAACAAATTGAATTTTAGCGTAAAGAGCGAGGTATTGACCAGAGGGGTAGCTTCCTCATATAGGTAATATTAGTGGGTTCACCCCCTCGTCAATACCTAGCTCTTTACGCAATAGTATAAATTTTGTTCCAATTCTTTAAGAATGACCCCTGAATCACAAAGGCCGTTTAATTACAATAAATAGCTCTTTTGAAATTACTAAAAATACTTGAGCATAAAGAGCGAGGTATTTAGGAGGGAATGGACACCCTCATATACGTTATAATTTCTGTTCGTTCTAGGTTTTAATGTTACTCCTTAATTTCAGTTGAAAAAAAACTTGTTTTTTTTTATTTCTGATTGTGTTTTAAATAAAGCTGGGAAACCCAGCGCACCCTTCATGGAAATTCTCTTCCCCCATGGAAAATTCTTCCATTGGAAGATCCTCCAACGTAACCCAATCTCCCCGAACCCCCCTCCCACCAGAGAAAATCCTCCCCTGAAAACGTCTGTATACTTACCAATAACCAATACCATACATAAACAATGGGCAAAGTTCATAACTTGCACCCGTTCCCCTGAGGACTGTGGTGGATTCAATCGTCCTCAAAGACATAGTTATTAGATTTTTTGAATATGCTGAAAAAAATGGCTATCTCAAAACTTTGATCCGGTGACTTCGGGGAAAAAACGAGCATGGGAGGGGGCCTAGCTGCCCTCCAATTTTATGGTCACTTAAAAAGGGCACTAGAACTTTTAATTTCCATTCGAATGAGGCGTCTCGCGAAATTCTAGGACCGCTGGGTCGACACGATGACACCCTTGGATAAAAAAAAATAAATAAACACCCATCCGTGATCTTTCTTATGGCAAAAAATACAAAATTCCACATTTGTTTGCATTGGAGCTTGAAAACTCTACAGTAGGGTTCTCTAATACGCTGAATCTGCTGGTGTGATTTTTATTAATATTCTATGTTTTTTAGGGGGTGTTTCCCCCTTTATTTAAATAGGGCAACTTTTGATGAGTTGGACTAAACTTGATGAAACTTTTACAGCTAAAATCAGCATAAAAATCCAATTTTCTTGATGTATCTATTTGTATCAAAATTCCGTTTTTTAGAGTTTCGGCTACTATTGAGCCGTGTCGCACCTTATTTACAGTTCGTTACCACGAACTGTTTGAAACGCCTTTTTAAATGACTAGGAAGTTTGACTAAAAAATAGAACTGACAGACCAAATGAAATATCAGAACCACAGTTCATATAATTATCCAGTATGATCATTCTCTATCTCACCCATTATAAAAACCCGGACCGGGGTGCGAGTGCTCCGGAGAACGTTTTTGCAGATATAAACATAGGCGAAGTCAGATTAGCGGGAATGCAGGTTAGTCTGTTTCCGTCTGTTTCCATCACAGTTTATAGACAGTAAGCTTATCGCAGATCATTTCTGGTCTTCGTTCTTGGTGCGAACAAAAAGCTCCTCCCACTTATTTCTGCATTAGCGGGAATGCGGGTTAGTCTGTTTCCGATTGTTTCCATGCACTTTGTTGGAAACAATCGGAAACAGACTAACCCGCATTCCCGCTAATCTGACTTCGCCTATGTTTATATCTGCAAAAACGTTCTCCGGAGCCCTCGCACCCCGGTCCGGGTTTTTATAATGGGTGAGATAGAGAATGATCATACTGGATAATTCTATAAACTGTGGTTTCCATCAAAGTGCATTGAAACAATCGGAAACAGACTAACCCGCATTCCCGCTAATGCAGAAATAAGTGGGAGGAGCTTTTTGTTCGCACCGAGAACGAAGACCAGAAATGATCTGCGATAAGCAAACTGGTATATTCTGTCTACTGTGATCAGAACATAGCCCTAATTCAACCTTGTTCGGCGGTTTCTGAACTTATGGTTGCTTACACTTGTAGCGCGAAACCTAGCAAGAAAGATAAGATTTTAGGAATGAAAAAAAAAATAAAAAAAAAAAATATAAAAACAAGGAACAAAACATCAAACTAGTTAGATGCTTGCTGGCTTTGCTATATTTTATTTCTATAATATCTAAATTCATAGTCAAGGCAACCAGCAATAAAGCCTAACTTAACTCTCGTCTCTCTTGGTCCTTTAATCTCTCTGGTTGTTTTTCTCTCTAGAGCCTATTGAGTTCTGTAGTTTCCTGTTTGGATTCTCAAGTATCTACTGGGTTATCATAGCTAGAGAACAAAACTTGAAGACATGGATTGAAAAACTTCCAGTTATATTTGAAATCGACGTACCACTGAACGTTCTGAACCTATGATCGGCTGTTTTGCATTGTACGTCTTCCTTGCACTCCAATCTTAATATGTTCCAAATAACACCAGTGAGGGTTCACCACTCTTAGTACTAAAGTACCAACCACTTACATACGTGGTCTCACTAGGTCCAAGCTCTCCTGCCTCATGTTCTATGACGTCATATTTTTTTCGTTCGGGTGATGCTCGGGCCCCTGGCCCTTGCATGCTTATCATTTTGTTTTAGCACTATTTTTTTTACTTTGAACTTTGTTGTTTGTCTTATGTTTTTCAAAAATATTATCTTTAAATGATTCGATTGTATTTTGAATCAGTTGAATCACCCCTGAAACCACAAGAATAAAATACTTACAAACTTTTTACCCATAACCCCAACATATAAAACAATTTCCACAATTCTTACCCTGCAATACTAGGATGTTATTATTGCAGAGTTCTTAAAAGTCCATAAGAAAACAAGCTTCTTGAAGGAATAAGGCTCTATAATTGAATAAGAAGAAAAAATAGGAATAAGTTTTTATGATTTAGGGAATAATCAGAGACAGGGAACAATATTTTGGAATGGAAGTCGGGCGTATAAAAAGCGGATGTTTTGACTTCGACGATGAATTTTAAACTAGGCCTTAGAAATACCTTTATCATGTTCTTTATAGTGGGTTAAAAGTAAATTATTGTTATTATTATACCTTTGAATATTCAGAATGTTATAATTATTTTCATAATGACAAAAAGAGTCCTTTGCAGTGGCTTTAATCACTAATAATGAAAAGTACACTGTGATTAACACCTATTGATTACGACCATATGACTCATCGGTTCCATTATTTCCCTCTTTATACTGAGGTCAAAAGCTTCAGTTTTAGATATATTAGCAATTGAAAGTAGTCTAACGTGTACACAGTTTTTTTTTTACTCGTCTGTTTTAATGCATTTGTCCCTTTTTATTACCCTCTTGCATTTCAGGCACGCTCTTATATTAAAACTATAGGCTGGCAAAGGCAGTACTTGTAAAGTTATTTAAGTTTTACATACAGCATATTTAGTAATATTTTTTGACCAGTCAGAAAAAGTTTAAGTTCCCATCTTTAAAAATGTGGAATTTAGTATTTTTGTCAAAATAAAGGTCAAGGATTTGTGTTTATTTGTTGTTTTTTTCCCAGGGGTGATCGCATTGAATATCGGGAAAAAGGTGCACTTGAACGGAAATTAAAAGTTCTAGTGCCCTTTTTAAGTGACCAAAAAGATTGGAGGGCAACTAGCCCCCTCCAGTCCCTTTTTTCCTCAAATTCATTTGATAAAATTTTGAGATAGCCATTTTGTTCAGCATAATTGAAAGGGTTAATAACTATGACTTTGGAAATAATTTGACCCCCCCCCCCCCCCCCAACAGACCCTAGGGAAAGGTCTTTAAGTTATAAAAATTTGCCCATTTTTTACGTGTAGTATATGTTATTGGAAAGTATGAATACATTTTCGGGTGGGGGGGGGGTGAATTTTCTGCTGTGGGGATTTTCTACAGGGAGAAATTTCATGGGGCAGGAAGTTTCAGGGGAGTGAACTTCTCAAGGGAAATTTTACAATGTGGGAATTTACCAGAATTCCTATACGAATTTTTTTTTATTTGTCTTACTTTGTCTTTGCCGACTCAATTTTACATGTGGAAATAAAAGGGAACTGTCCGCGGGGAATTTCTACCGGGTTGGAGTTGTGTAGAGTATCTACAGTAGAGACGTGTCGAGGACGACCGATCCAGAGCCAAGCGGTGGAAGTAGCAGCAGAGACACTGGTGGAAGAGAGAAGGCCAATAGATTTTGTAAAGTTGAAGTTATGTGTTTAAGTTTGTAAGGGTGGACCAAGGTAGCGCGTGGGAGGTCATTTATCTTACGGGGGAGGTGTTGGGGTTCCACCCCTGTTCCTTTTCCTTTCAGATAAATGACCTGTTTTCGTTTTCTTAATTACATTTGCTTATAGTATAATTTCAAAAGACAGGTTAAATTCCCGTTACAAAGCGATAGTGGTTTTGCAATAGGGAAGCTTTGAACCAAGTTTATTTTTATACTTCCTGGTTTGGGAGTCATTGAAAAATAAATCTAAGAGGGTGAATTGGGTTTGAATGGGGATGTAGCGGATTGGCTGGGCCAAGCGGAGGTCCACCCATACAAACAGTGCTGTAAAAATTATTATTATGTTTTAGTCTGCGTTTTGACCCCATTCGGGGATATATATATTTTTGTGGTACTATTGTGACCTTTTGGAAGAATACAAGTAAGGTATTTTCTACAAACTGTGTACTAATTTCCCTAACCCAGGCAGGGTAGGAATAGAGCTACGAGGTACCGTCATTATTATGCTGACAGGGAGGGTTGTTACCTCCAAGGAGAGAGTTAAGAGATTTTCTAGCCGTAACCCAAGGCGGGTACATTTGGCTTTAGAAAGTGGCCATTTGACCACTCGATCGCGTTATCATACCCTGGGACAGGGTATACTGTAAATAGGGTAGTACCGAACCCGATATTTGCAGAACCGGTGTGGTAGACACGGGCATAGCATTATAATTTGGGGCCGGGGCTTTCCCCTCCATTAAGTGGTGACACCCGTATATTACCACGCCAGTGGTGTTGTGGCCTACCGGTATAACACTGGTAACTAAACACCACGAACATGGGTGGCAGCAAGAACAGGAATTATTAAAAGCGTTGATAATAAAAGGATTTCGCGTTTTCGAAGAGACAAGTAATTTAGCCTACAAAAGTAGCCTATTGTGGTTACAGAGGATATATAAAAAAAAAATCGCAAAGAGAAATTTTTTATCTGAGCTGTGCCTAGTCGGATAATAATAAGTAATAAAAGTTAAGAATCAATAGATCACGCGAATAATTAACTTGTAAGACAAGGGAGGCTGCGCCGCCCACGTATAATCGGCAAATTAAAAGGAAACAATTTTCACGAAAGGATAAAAAGAGACACTGATAAAAGAATTTTCATTCGGATGGAAGACGTAAAATAAACCTGGAAATAATGGCGGACAAACGGAGAATTCAGACAAGATCTACCGCGGTAAAACAAAAATCGAATTCAGAAACACAATTGTATGCGACTCCCGCTGGAAATACCCTAAGGAAAACACCATCAGATAGAACCATATATCACTCAACAGGTGAAATAGACATTTCTGAGACGGATGAAGAGGAAATCTTCAAAACAAAATCAGTAATAGAGCGATCCCCGGCACGAACCAGGGAAGAAGAAAAAAGTCTAAGGCAACTTCAGATAGAATTATACCCAGATAGAGAAACCCAGACAAAAGAAACAGTGGCAATAATACATGAAGAAAACTCACTATATGAAAGGACGAATAAAACAAAACCAACTCACCCTTCAGGTGAAGTACAAAATGTAGGGGAGTTGAGGGTAAAAGAAAATATAGTTATAGAACGAATAGAATCAGAAAACGAATTAAGAGGATATAAAAACAGAGAGAATCATAGTAGGCCAAGTAGCACCAGTAGTAGAAGTTCAATTTCCAGCAGGGGCTCGCGAAGGAGTACTCAAATAGATACGACACAACAACTACTAAATTTCATGAAGGAAGAAAGAATAGCTAGAGAACAAAAGGAAGAGGCTGATAGGATAGCTAGATAAAAAAGGAGGAGGCAGACAGAGAGGAAAGAAAATACATAATGGAAATGATTGCAGGGAGAAATTACCAAGAGCCTCAGAAATCGTCTACAATAGAGATAATGCAGGCAGTAAACCTTCAACCAATGAAAGAATATGAAGATGTACATTTATACATATACAATTTTGAAAAAACGGCGGAATTAAGCGGATTGCCGAGAGAAAATTGGGTGACAAGAATACAGCCCCTCCTTAACTACAAAGCACAACTTGCATATAAAGCATTACCAATGGAGTACTCAAAAGATTTTGAAAGACTAAAACAAGCCATTTTTGAAAAGTTTCAACTCTCCCCCGAGCACTTTCAAAGAAGGTTTAGAAGCGAAAGAAAACGAGACAACGAAACATATAAAGAATTCGGGTACAAATTGAAAGATATGTGTTAAAATGGCTAGAGTTAGAAAATTATAGAATGTATGAAGACCCGGAAGAGATAAAAGAAAAATTGACGGAAGTGGTAAATAAAACAGTAACGGAACAATTTTTAGAAAATACCCACAGAGAATTGAAAATATATTTGAAAGAAAAGAACCCAAAAACAAGCAAAGAAATGGCGGAAATGGCAAATAGGTGGACCGAAATAAGAGAAGAAATTAAAGAGACAGACATATTTCAAAATAAGGAGTATAACAAAAATAGGCACTATAACACAGCGCGAGGAGAACTAACTTGCTATAACTGTGGTACCACGGGGCATTTTGCAAGAAACTGCCCCAATACATATGACCAAACACCACATAAAACGACAGCTTGGGCCATGACCTATAATAGGGAAAAAAATTACGCATTTGCA
This sequence comes from Artemia sinica, assembly GCA_027921565.1. Classification (NCBI taxonomy): domain Eukaryota; kingdom Metazoa; phylum Arthropoda; class Branchiopoda; order Anostraca; family Artemiidae; genus Artemia; species Artemia sinica. The sequence goes on along the minus strand of CM051274.1, from coordinate 54,499,360 downwards.
GAGTCGCATAAGATATACGGAAAACTGAACGGGGAATTAGTTGAAATGGCAATTGATTCTTGCAGCGATCAAACTTATGTGCGAACTGACATAATTAATAGAACAGAGATAGACCATAAAAATAAATTACAACATTATGTTATTATGGAGACAAGCACCCATGCCCGTGCGCTTGGGTAAGAATAGAAATTGCAAAGAAGGACGGTACGGTCCAGAGAAAAACGATAAAGGTAGGTTTAGTACCTACGCTAGCAGTGGATGTTTTAGTAGGAGGAGACTTTGGAGATATCGGAAATCTCCTATCGTTAAAAGTGACTTCTTTAATAGTGGGGAAATTACAAAATTACACTACGACGGAAAAATATGCTACTTCCTTTGCAAGGCGGGGAGGTGGACCGGCCCATAAAACAAATTGGGAGGCTGTGCCACCCTGTCGGAAAAATGAAATACTTGATACGCGTGTTCAAAATGTTGATAATCCACAGAAATGGGATGCAGAAGTAAACAGACAAGATAATATTGAAATTAAGACGCGCGAGAATAATTTTTCGGGAAAATTTCCAGAAAATAGAAAACTTGAAAATACTTTTAATGAATATGAGACGCTTACAAGTACAGGCCAAAATGAAGCACTGATTGTACCAGAGAATAAGGAGACGAAATTTATTGTACGCGCTTTTCCTCGTAAAAATCGAGAAATTTTAGTACAAAATGAAAAATCAAATGTCGGAATTCAGTTCCCATTTGATAACGAACTATCTGTTTCGGCGGTAATAATAAAGAAGACTAAAAGAGAGAAAAGAAATATTAAACGGACCTACAATGAAGTTATGCAGTCAAAGAAGGTGGACACTGGAGTCCAAATCAGTTCATAGTTGTTATTCTTCATGGGAACCGACAATTATTTCCGGCAAATTGTATTCAGTGGGAGATGTATCCAAGTTTCATCTTCAATTAGCAGCAACGCATATTCTGCATTTAATTATCCCAGGGGAGGGAACCCAGAAAAAAGGCGATTCATGTTTCGCCAAAAATTTTACTTCATTTCCAGTACCCTTATCGTTTTCACAGGCCTGTGCATTTTCGGCCTTAGATTATTTGAAATTATGCCAAGGGGCAATTTACTTTTTGATTGAGATGTGGGGTTGTTTCCACAGATGAAAATTAAGAGGCTAGTGCAGCCAATTTTTCACGATGGCTGGCATCATCACATGTGCCAGAAACTGATTCTCTGCTCCTCTCAAATGTAAATTCGTGAGAGCGAGAAAATTTTTGTGTTTTGATTGTGCTACGCACAATCATTATCTACGAATCTTGAAGATTTAAACTTTCAAAATTTAGTGCGGATGCTATGCGATTTAGACCATGGTGGTCCTACAGTAGAGACGTGTCGAGGACGACCGATCCAGAGCCAAGCGGTGGAAGTAGCAGCAGAGACACTGGTGGAAGAGAGAAGGCCAATAGATTTTGTAAAGTTGAAGTTATGTGTTTAAGTTTGTAAGGGTGGACCAAGGTAGCGCGTGGGAGGTCATTTATCTTACGGGGGGAGGTGTTGGGGTTCCACCCCTGTTTCTTTTCCTTTCAGATAAATGACCTGTTTTCGTTTTCTTAATTACATTTGCTTATAGTATAATTTCAAAAGACAGGTTAAATTCCCGTTACTAAGCGATAGTGGTTTTGCAATAGGAAAGCTTTGAACCAAGTTTATTTTTATACTTCCTGGTCTGGGAGTCATTGAAAAATAAATCTAAGAGGGTGAATTGGGTTTGAATGGGGATGTAGCGGATTGGCTGGGCCAAGCGGAGGTCCACCCATACAAACAGTGCTGTAAAAATTATTATTATGTTTTAGTCTGCGTTTTGACCCCATTTGGGGATATATATATTTTTGTGGTACTATTGTGACCTTTTGGAAGAATACAAGTAAGGTATTTTCTACAAACTGTGTACTAATTTCCGTAACCCAGGCAGGGTAGGAATAGAGCTACGAGGTACCGTAATTATTATATTGACAGGGAGGGTTGTTACCTCCAAGGAGAGAGTTAAGAGATTTTCTAGCCGTAACCCAAGGTGGGTAAATTTGGCTTTAGAAAGTGGCCATTTGACCACTCGATCGCGTTATCATACCCTGGGACAGGGTATACTGTAAATAGGGTAGTACCGAACCCGATATTTGCAGAACCGGTGTGGTAGACACGGGTATAGCATTATAATTTGGGGCCGGGGCTTTCCCCTCCAATAAGTGGTGACACCCGTATGTTACCACGCCAGTGGTGTTGTGGCCTACCGGTATAACACTGGTAACTAAACACCACGAACAGCGACTTTCTAGAAGGAGGCGGGTTATTTGTGGGAAAACTTTTCCACGGAGGAGGGCATTTCCAGCATGATTTTAAAACTAGTCTTTTCAAATGAAAATCTTTTTCCAATGAAAGTGTGCTAAGAAAAAAAAATCCACCTGGAATCGCCCGCAAGAAATTTTTCGAGGGAATTTTCAGCTAGGATGAAATTGTCTCAGACGAACTTGCCTGACGGGGGGGGGGGAGGTATTTCACGTGGGAATAACTTTCCATGGAGAGGGAGTTAAATTTCTCGGCTGTACCTAAAAGGATCAGAAATTAAGAAAAAAAGTATTTTTCAACTGAAAGTTAGGTTTTTCCAGTTCTTTAAGAACGAATCCTGGAACACATGGGCCGTTTACTTCGAATAATAAGCTATTTTAAATGTTCTAAAAAGCTTTAGCGTAAAGAGCGAGGTATTGGGAAGAGGGCAGCCCCATCATTAAGTAATCATTTCTGTTCGTTTTAAGTTTTGATGTTGCTCATTATTCTCAGTTGAATTTTTTTTTTTTTTTTTTTTTTTTAATTCCCTTAAAGTAAGAATGTTACCCAAAATGCTAAACAGTTTCTTCAAGTCTTATTTGAAAAAATAGACTAATTGAAAGCCTTCGTTAAAATGTAGCTTGCCAAAAGTCAGGGAGTCTAGATTCTGTTCTGAATGAAACTTAAAACTTTGTTTCTTGGCCAAGGAGATCCTGATGTACTACTACTACTAACATCTCACTGTAGCACCGTGTATGCTCCGCCTCCAACACAGTTACGTATGCTTCGCCTCCATCCCAATCATTTACTGCCTCGCTCCAATTTATAGCCTCCCATCAATTTATAACTACACCTTCCAGAAAGTTCCCATTTCCCTTAAATCTTTCTGTACGGCAGCCTCCCAGCCCAACCGTGGATGACGTGCTTTCTGTTTAGCCCTAGACGGTTGGTCGAAAAGGAAAACCCTTGGCAATCAGTGACCCAGCATCCAAGAATATGCCCTAGCCATCTAAAACTTTCTCTCGTTATAGCCCTTGAAAACAGGATTGAATCACACTTTTCGTACAGTCTACTGTGTGAAATACCGTAAGTCAGTCGGGTATGCAAAACGATCCGTAGAAAATTTTTCTGGAAAACATCTAGCAAGTCTGCCTCTGTTTTCCGGAGCACCTATGCTTTGCAGTCATATCTGACCACCAGGGTTTCCACTTTCAGGGAGATTATCCTATTTTAGGGAGAAATCACTTCTTTTAGGGACACTTATTTTGATTCTAGGGACAAAGAGAAATATGGGGGTATGTGAGGATTTTCAGGGAAATCTGGGGTAGAGTAAGGATTTTAAGGGAAAGTTTTATTTTTCAAACAAAAGGCTGAAAAATTCTCAAAGATTGCGTATGCTCGGTTTTTTCAAAAAGCTTATTTAGCAACACTGGCTTACGTTGCTGTAATTGCCAAAATTTCAAAAAGCTGAACCCTGGAATATTATTTAGGTAGCCTAGTATCTATTTTATTTTTAAGCAATGGCTCTTATTGGTGTAAATTACCGACATAAGGGAGTATTGGTTAGGCTCTGCAGCAATTGTGGGTAAGGTTTATACTAACGGACTATTCAGATACCTAAGAAATAAACTTTTCTCTATAGTCAAAATTGCATCCTCAATCCAAATTTAACATGAATTTGAGTTGGGAATGAACTTTACCCTCACTAAAGTGAATTTAGTGGTGGATTGGCTGAGGGTCTTACTAACTGCCTCAGACAAGTCATTGAAAAAAACTTGATTCCTTGGCGAAATATTGTTGGATTTTTTGCAGATGCTACTAATGTCATGTTTGGAGCTGCTTCAACGCTAATGAAAGCCATGGGCCCCATATCTTGAACGTGAAACGCTCAAGCCATCTTATTCACTTATATTCATCCTATCTATGCTTGTCACTTCCCAAGACACTAGAAGACTTGGCGCAAAAATATCTATGCCCAATTTTCCAGAAGCGCTTTCAGGCGAGATAAGCATGCTGAATTACAGGAGTTATTTCAATGCAAAGCACTCTCAATTCTTACACCAGGATGGAACCGTTGATTGTCCTTCCATGCCTGCATAAAGAGGCTTATAGAGCATTGCATTGCTATTACTCAGTATTTCATAGAACCCACGTTTGACAACCCAACTGCGACCAATGACCTTATCTTGTCAACATTACAAAGCAAGTTGACAAAACCATACCTTGAACTCATGGACTACTCTCTTGGCCTTTCCAGCGGATTCAACACAGTTTTTCCACCTGAGCTTCCAGTTCTTCACTCTCTAAAGGCAAGTGTCAGCAACTTGTGAATGATGTTTCGTCTAACTTCAAGAAACAGGACTATATTCACAAGGTTGATTTGTTTACCGAACTGGATCCTTACCTTTCAAGTGAGTACCTGCCTTTAAATCAAACATATGTGGGAATAGATGCAACCGATTCAATGCAAAAGCTCGTAGATGCTCAAGAGCCAGGTGATAGTATGGATCTATTTTACCACTCTTGTTGAAAAGGCTATATAGTCCTAATCAAGCAGATCCAAGACAATTTCAAGTTTGAAGACCAAATTTATGACATTTTGGCTTTGTTTGAACCAAGGAGTGCAAGAAATTTGAAGCCAAAATCTCTAAGGCCACTATCTACAAGATTTCTTGTTTCAAGAGAAAATTGTTGCCTCCAGAAAATGGACATAGAATAGAGGTCACAGGCAATTAATGATGTCACTGAGCTTCATTTGGGAGATGCCCAAGTTGAAGACCTGTCAGTTGATTAGTACAGGATAAAAATATTTATCCTGGAGACTCGCAGTGACGAAATCAAGTACCCGGAAATGCGGAAGCGCATATCACTGATCTTCTCTTTACCTTTTAGCAATGTACCAGCTGAGCGTCTGTTTATTCTCCTGAAATTAATTAAAACAGACATCCAAAATAGTCGTGAGAATGTCACACTAGTCTCACTTATTTGAGTCAATTACTGGTTGAAAAACGAAAATAAAACTTCATCAACTGTCAGCATACCGAAAGCTGTCGCTGGCTTCAGGACAAAGGCAAGTCCTATGTGTGGAAACGCTGCTGACCACTGTCACCACTGTAGCTGCCAATATTCTAATCTTAGTGCGCAGATATCAATCTAGAACTAGGAGCCGGAACTCCGTGGCCAAGGGAAGCCGAATCTAAAAAAAAATTATTTGGAACAGGGTCCCCCTAAAAAACAAGATCCAAAAAGAACTTAAAATTTTTTGATGGGCCCAACCTATATTCCTTGGTCCTTGGTACAAGAGGATTCAAGTGTATATTAAAAATTAGAACAAAATGAGGCCAAGAAACTCTTTTCTGTGCAGATTAAAATTTAAAGTCACAAGACTTTGCGACAGGGAGATCCTAATGTACAAGAATATTTATTTTCTTGGAATGGTGCCCCTTCTGAAATCGCGGCCCAAGAAAGTGTCAAAATGAAGGCCGTATCCAGGGAAAGGAGCACATCCAGTTTACCTTACCCCAAAATTTTTGGCCGACGTTTCCCTGTCGCAAAGTCTTGTGACTTTAAATTTTAATCTGCACAGAAAAAAGAGTTTCTTGGCCTCATTTTTTTTGAAAAAAAAATTCATGTAAACAAATTTGTTTCTTTTTCCTATTTTTTTTGTAAAAATGAACAAAAATATCCCTCCCCCAAACAAAAGTCCTCGGTACGGCCCTGGTCAAAGGACTTTTGTTCTCATTTACTTACAACTTTAAAGAATTTTTACCTTGGCTAAGGGGATTATAAGTTTTTGCAGGGAGGGTGTTAGGGGGCTCAGAAATAATAATAATAATAATAGTTTAATTTCAACCCTTCATACAAATACAGTGTAAATGCTCGAAGGAGTTATAAAAACGAAAGAAAAAAAGAACAAAAAAGTCCCACAACACTACAAAACAAAATTAAACTGCGATAACTATTGAAGAGAGACTCATCCATTATTCTGAAACGAACTAAAAAACTTATAGACCTTGATTGGTCGATAAGTTTTATGAGCGGCTTCGCAGCCCAAGGCCACCTTGTCACTCTGTTGGAGTGAATTTTGAAAGTTCTTAAATCGCAAGATGGCCCTGTCACCGCTAACCGTTTGCACAGATTGACATCCGTGACGTTTGCAATGCTTCATATGATTGTTTAACTTAATTTCTGACCGGAATCTAGAAAAGCATGTTGGACAATAATGGCATTCCCACCTCCCCTTTTTACCCTCCCCCAGAACCCGACTGATTTTTGGTATTGGAAAAAAATGCCCAATTGAATCGGGATCACTGGATGGCTTGTAAAGAAGCCAAACCCAATGTTCCACTGATTCAATGGACGGAGCCCTCACTGGAAATATGACCCCCTTTTTGCTCTCACCCCCCTCAAATTCGGTTTCATATTGTATAACAGTAACACCAATTTTTAAATGTGCATTGGCCCGCTCAACAATAGTTATAACATTAAGTGTTACTGGATATTGATCATTTAAACAGTTAAAATCTACTATAGGGAAATTTGGACTCCCATTAACTGCATAATCGTCCAACAGTGTCTTAGAAGCATTCTCTTGCAGAGGCTTTTGAGCTGCCAATAGAAATGGAAATTTGAAGCATTGAAGCCCTGTATCGAAACGAAATCGTTGTACACCTTGACACCCCTTTAAATCTTCATTATATTTTACCCCCACCGCCCCAATCCCACCTCTTAAAATAAAATTCTTTTTAAATTTGCCCACATTAATATCCAAACTCCCAATAAATAAAACCACCGACCTACTACCCACCTCAGTATAATTATCCAATTTTGTTACTATATTATCAACCCATTCCATAAAAACAGCCTCGAAATTATTCAGGTCCGGATGAAGTGGTAGCATTTCAGTACGTAAATAATGCTCATACACCTCATCCGCCTTTTCATTTAAATAAATTATTTTTTGTGCGATGGCAGCCTTAATCCCATCCCTCCCACCATCCTCCCGAATCACTCTTTCAAGAAGGGTTCGAATCTTGCCCACATAGGAGTGTACTATGTCTACCGGATCCGTTATGATGCTACCTGATGTTAGTGAATTAAATGGATCCCCAAACTCAGCCCTATAAACAAATACATTGTGCAGGGCAGAGTCAACTAAATTAAAATCGGGCATGACAGGGGGCGTTACGGGGATTTTATGTCCTCCACCAATTTGCTCAATGATGGGGATGTTGCGTGGTGTGAAATCCTCCAAATCACTCAACAAACCCTCGAGTGTATCAGGAATGAGACGATCAGCCCATTCGAGAGTAGCTGGTTGAGCCATACCCCCTGTAGATGTACTTGGTTCATTAATGTAACTATCCCCTATATTCGGAGGAAGCATACTTAAATTAAAATCGGTCATGACAGGGGGTGTTACGGGGATTTCATGTCCTGTACTAATTTGCTCAATGGTGGGGATGTTGCATGGTGTGGAATCCCCAAACTCACTCAACAAACCCTCGAGTGTATCAGGACTGAGAAGCATACTACTACTACTACTACTACAATCATCACCAAACCAATCACAACAAATTTGTAATCCATTCCTGTGATTCAACATGGAGATTATCTTTGAATTGTGTTGGTGGTGGGTGTTCCTGTACATTTATCTAAAAAACGAATGTGAATGTATTTTTTTTTTACCAGAAAAAGAATATTTAGATTGTCTCTCTGTGTGTGTGTGTGTGTTTGTTTGTTTGTGTGTGTGTGTGTGTGTGTGTGTGTGTGGTGTGTGTGTGTGTGTGGTGTGTGTGTGTGTGTGTGCGTGTGTGTTTGTGTGTGTGTGTGGTGTGTGTGTGTGTGTGTGTGTGTTTGTGTGTGTGTGTGTGTGTGTGTGTGTGTGTGTGTGTGTGTGTGTGTGTGTGTGTGTGTGTGTGTGTGTGTGTGTGTGTGTGTGTGTGTGTGTGTGTGTGTGTGTATGTACGTGTTTAATACGATTCTTCAAGTGTAACCTGGTATAAGAAAAAGAAATTATGCCACATTTTTTTATATGGTGATGTGACACTTCAATTAAGCTGAAAAAAATATTTTCAGTGTTTAATGACCTAAATCTGTAGAACCGCTACCCTTTTATTACTTTTTTTATTCTTAATTAACGCTAGATCCTAACATTGAAATGTTTTGGTTTTTTTCTTTTTTTCTTATAAAACGCACACTGGGATAGATATATACAGAGATAAGAGAGAGAGAGAAAAGATACAATTTTTTTCTTACGTAATCACAGAGAGAGGCGATTGGTTCCATGACAACATCAGCTTCTTGGAGTGGGAGTATGGTTTGCATGTTGGGTGTGGCAGTTGACCAGTTGACTGTTGGCTGGTGTATGATGGGTCTGGATGGTTGTGGCATCTTTTTGTGGATGTTGGATTTGGCAGTTGACCAGTTGACTGTTGGTTGGTGTATGATGGGTCCAGAGTAGACTAAAGGTTGTGGCATATAGTTGTGGATGCTGGATGTGGCAGCTTGACAGTTGTTTATTGGGTGGTTTACGGTTATTGTTGATGGTATTAATGGTTTCGGCCAACGACCATATTGCGTAACAGTTGGTCTGTTTGAAATGACCACTGGAGTCGCTTCACCCCTCCTTATCTTCTTAACGGGTAGGGGGAGCTCTGGAAAATCCTAAAATAAAAAAATAGTTTGTTTTTCATGCAAAAATATTGAAAGAGAATCATCAGTCCTCATCAATAATATGCAAAAGAATATGTTTAAAAATTTAAATCAAAAGTGTCATTCTATTTTTCTGATATGATTTAGATGTAAAAAAAATTTGAAAAAAAGTTGAAAAAAGGGGGGGGGGGGTTGGAGGGAGGGAGGAGGAGGGGGGTTGGAGGGAGGGTGGAGGAGGGGGTGGAAGGCTGTGGCATAGTGGGGTTGGGGACTATGGGACAGAATAAAAAATAGGTATGATTTACCTCATGTAGTAAGCTCGCAAGCCATTTAAATGCAGTGTTTACATACTTTTCTTTGTTTTGATATTGCTCTTTATCGACCTCTGAAGATCCAGGTTCAAAAATATTTAACAATTCGTTAAATATAAGGGAATTGTATAAACCACCCGATAAATTATATTAGAATTAATTTCTTTACCCACTAAGAATATAAATGAATAACTTACTTCTTGCGTGTAGCCTTCATCAATATTCATTTTGTTAGAATGCATGGTTGTATTTCAAATGCCAATTTTGAACTGAGAAAATAACTCATTGTCAGAGTTTTTATACTCCTGTTCAAGGCTAAACCTAAAACAACCACGCATAAAATTTTGCTTAATAGACATAATTTCATAGCCATTAAATTCATTCAAAAATATCACTAAAACAACCATCGATGTATGCATGATATGTGAACAGCCATGACTCTATCAGAAACATGGAATTTAATACCAAAATCATTGTTTCGTGAACAACACGAATTTTTATGGTATGCTGATTCTCCTTACAACATAAAAAACCAGCCAAAGATATGACTTTTTAAGGCATGGTGATTTCTATCTGTCTGATACCTTAGGTTAACACAGTAATGTCCCACCTGTCCGCTACCTTTCATTGATACAGTAATTTGCTACCACCCTCGTCGGAGATATTATAGTTACACTACTAATAGATAAATTAGCTAGGAAGAAGTTTTTCAGCCCGTGCGAATGCTGTGTCGTATACTAGGCTATAATTTCCTCGAGCGGCGCCACTCCTCAAGTGGGAATAGAGTTAGCCACAAGGTCTCCAGTCTTGCAGGTACCCCGAAAGGGTCGAGGCAGACCTTTTCAGAGGTCGTAGTCCATAGATCTGGATCTTATGCCCTGCCGCAGTTGTCCTTCTATAGAGGATCCTCCCGCGATGGTGTTCTGCATCACCATGCAATTTAACCCATTACTGGGAGAAGGTTTGTAACTCATGGGACTTGTGGACATACCAGTGGGCCCTTTTGAGTGAACATTTGAGTCCTCCTCCGCCTGTATTTGTGACCCCGGGCGAGGGTGCCCCAGTTTCTATTATGGACCCCCAGGGACAAGGTCCCCCTTGGTCCGTGCCTCCTATGGAGGTAACCTACATATTTTCACCTATATCCACCTGAGGACACGCTGAATGGCCTGGGAGAGGCCGGGAAAATCAAAATGAAATTTTTTAAAAGTATTATGTTTCCTTTAAACATGGAAAATGATATAGTCTTCTGTATGACTTTTTAAACATAAAATTATTAGAGAGAAGTATGAATAAAGTTATACAGAAGACTTTTTGGTTTTCTTATTTAATATAACTCAACATTAACTTGTAAAATTAATGTCTTGCCGAATTTATTGATTTAGTTCAACACTAACTTGTAAAACTAATGTAAAAACTAATGTAAAACTAATAGCTAGCCTAGTTTATTGATTTACTTCAACATTAGCTTGTGAAACATTGTAAAACATCCCTGCTTTCAATAAAAAAAAAATCGAGATATTATTATTTAAATGTAATACCTCCCCCCCCTCTGGATAACACCTAGATAGAATACCGTCTCAGCTTTAAACTAAAAAAATAATTTACTTAATAATTTACTTGGAAATTTCACTATATGGTTCAAACAAACACGCGAAATAACGTTAAACAGTTTAGTGTTCCTTGGAAAAAAATTGAGGGTATGAGTAAAGGTGTACAATGACAACAACAAAAATGTCGAAATTATTCAGATATACCTCAATTTATTGGAAAAACTGAGTCATAGATTCGCCGTGGCATTCAATAAGATCCAAATAATCTAAGTAAAAGGGAGCACACACAAAAGCCAAATTAGGCCAGTAGCCTATGAGAAATTTCAAAATACCCAAGACAATGAACAAGTCTCAAAGGGGGGCCCTGGGTCTATCAAAATATTTCAATGGTTTCCTAGGGAATTTGATATCATTTTCTTCCGTCTCCACTTTAAATGAAAAAAATAATAATCTTTATGGCATCCCTGCTTCCAATTAAAAAAAAATGAGGTATTATCACTAAAAATGATAGCTCCCTATTCCCCCTATAGGCAAGTAGCGAGGGCCCTGAGGTTCCGTGCGCAGCACACTCCCTTCGAATCCCGATCCGGACACTTTTTTTTAATTTGTAACATGGGGAAAATAACACAGGGAAATTAACATATGATTCTTGGTTATGTTGATGTTGTTTCTTGGTTATGATTTATGGTTATTGTTGGTTAAGTTATGTTGGTGTTGTTTGATATTATGTTGCTGTTGGTTATGAGTGTTATGTTATGTTGATGTTGTTTCATGGTTATGTTTTGTTGAAGGTAATGTGGTTTGATGTTATGTTATGTTGATTTTATTTTATGTTGTTATGTTATGTTGATGTTTGTTGATTATTGATGGTTATGTTATGTTGATGTTCTTTCTTGGTTATGTTGTTTGATGGTTATGTTGTTTCATGGTTATATTGTTTGATGTGGTTTGATGTTGGTTGGTTATGCTGTTTCTTGGTTATGTTGTATGTTGGTTATGTTGTTGATGTTGTTTGATGGTTATGTTATGTTATGTTGTTAAGTTTTTTGGCTATGTTGTTTGATGGTTATGTTGTTATGTTGATGGTTATGTGGTTTGATGTTATGTTGTTATGTTACGTTTGATGGTTATATTGATGTTTGTTTGTTGATGTTTGTTATGTTTGCAAGAAAAATTTGAAATAAATGATGTTACTAGGCTAGATTTCTAGCGCATGTATCGTCACGGTACACACACCCGTTTCAAGCGCATGTTACACCACGTTACACACCCTCACCTTTAAAGGGTCAGATAAGCGGAGCTACCAATCCCTCGCACCTACACAGTGCAGTCACCTGTTCTATTAAAGGGAACACACTTGGCAAGACTCCATGACACACCCGTCTGGACTTCAATAACGTCATACGACTTACCCCATTTCAAACAGACAGGTCTAATATGCTTGACGCAATTTTGCACAACCCTACCACAGGAAACCAGGGGGAATCCCCGCTTGTAGCTAACACGTTGCGTAAAGATTGTGCAACAGTGTCAAGTAATATTTTTTTTTTCATGAACTTAATGGCGGTACACACTTTATGTAAGTTCATGTAATGATTGCGCACCCATCACTGCCAGATAATACCATTTTGACATTTTTCACCCGAAAGCCTCAAGACATTTTATTTTTTGGCGTTTCATTTTTCGCTAAAAACACTTTTCATTTTTTTATAGAGTTCTTGACCCCGCCAGGACTCGGAAGGTCATTCCCTTCCAATGGTATTGCGCCCCAAGCAAGTCTTCCATGAAATTTATTCCAATATTTTGTATCTTGAACCATATTCTAAAAATAAGCTATTGCCTGGCAGCCAAGATTTTTTTGGCACTCGTTAGAATGACGTGTTTACTGCCAAATTTGGCACGCACTTAGAAACCATCTATTTCCAGAGACAATAGCTCCCAAGGTATTTTTAGTAATAAAGGGGAAATGTGTGTTTAAGTTACGTAAGCAACTAGGTATGAGAGACGCATCCCAAACAATAAATCTTAAAAACACAGACATTGTAAATAAAAACAAACTGACAAGCAATAAAACATAAAAAAGGCAGCTAAAAAAACACGACAAAAAATAAAAAGATTAAAATGTCATATTATCATATACGCAAAAAGATTCATCTATTATAGAAAACCGGGGCTTCTAGCCTACAACCCCGGAGGGTAGGGGAGGGGGAGTGATATTAGAAGCAATTTAAGACGTATTAAGAACTGCTAAGGAAAATACCCATTTTATTGAGTACTTGTTAGATTTTCATCTCTTCCACGGGAAATTTTCTTAATGTCATCGCCCTAACTTTTAAGCTGTAGCTTAACCCACAATGACATTACATGACCCCCCCCCTCATCCCTAACAAGAATTTCTTCAGACTAATAATAATTATGGTTTTAAATCCCGTGATTCAAGTTTCTGCAACCTCTGCCCTATCATGAGGCCCCACAAAATATAACTAGATAGATTAAATCGATTGTAGTTTGATGATTGAAGTCAGTTGGGGTTAGGGGGGGGGGAGATATCTACTCTGGGAATTGTCTAATGGTTTTAATATTTACTTCTAATGTCTAATCGAAAATTCAATAATTCTCCAAATTCTCTTATTCGTAATATAAACACCTAATAAGTACAGATAACGTCCTATTCTTTAAGTTTTTGGATTTTTGTGCTAACATATCAAACAGTTTGCGGTAACGAACTGTTAGAATGGAGTGACAAGGCTCAATAGTAACAGTATTTTTATATCAATCGATATTTCATCGGCTCTTTATGTGGATTCCAAATACAGAAGATTCATTAAGCTTAGTTTTACCCATAAAAGGCTAAGAAACTGCAAAAATTTATTTATTTTCGAAAGAGGGAGAAAACACCCACTAAAGTTCAAAGGAGTTTATTTAAAATCAAACCACTAGATTCGGCGTATTAGAGAACCCTGCTGTAGAGGTTTCAAGCCCTTCTGCAAAAGCGTTGAATTTTGTATTATTTGCAAGAAGAAAAACCACGAATGCGTGCTAATTCCCTTTTTTCCCAGGGACGATCGTATCGAACCAACGGTACTAGACCATTGGGAGAGGGCCCATTTGAACAGAAATTAAAATTTCTGGTGTTCCTTTTATTTGACTAAAAAAATTGGACAGGTACTAGCCCCCCTCTCGCCTCCCCCTTTTCCCCCAAAAATTGTTCAATAAAAAGTTTCAAATAGCCATTTTGTTTATCATAGTTGAAAGGTTCCAAAACTATTCCTTTAGATATAACACCACCCAAGCAGAGTCCCTGAGAATAGGTCTGGGGATGAAAGTATGCTAAGGAATATAAGGAAAATGTACAATCTATGAAAACCAGTTTCATAGCCACAAAGACAAATAATGAGTGATAGAATGCATTGGACTTGCATAACTTGGGCTATATATTTGCACATTAGTAGGGTGGGGGTAATGTTAGGTCAAGTTAGGTTACTTTACCCCCCCCCCCCCTCCCACCCAATGTGCATATGTATAGCTCAAATTGTATTATTATATAAACTAAAGTATTATATTTTCATCATATTTTGGCATATTTCAATAGGATTAACATAACTTTACATCTTGGAGGAAGCAGGGATTTTGTTCTATTCTCTGCATAAAGATGCAAAAAGAAGTTTTTCAAATTTCCAAGGGTAATTTTTGCTTGAGAAAAAACAAAACTTCAATCTAATTTTTTTTTTCACACCTAAAAGGGTAGTTTCACCTCCTTCCTGTAGGTGTGCCTGTATAGAACATGGTAAAGAAACAAAACAATTGATAATTACAATGACAAAGAGTATTATAATTATAGTGATTTCTAGTCAATAATCTAGTGATTTATGAGGTGATTTAGTGATTTTTTTCAAGAACCTTGTGATTTTTGTCTTCACCAGGAGGCATCCCTGCCTAAATCTGAACGAACCGAAGGAGTGAGGAAAATCATTACATCTTCCTGGCTACGAACAGCCTATGGATTTACTACCCTCACTAGTTGACGAACTCCAGAAAAACGCGATAGGAGCTTTTTGTGGAAGAATTTATATTCCAGCTTAGATAAAATACAAGTATTCTTCATCTTTTGGCGATTTACAGAAGTGTGTGTAGTAGCTGGAGAAAGGACTCCAGCTACTTTCTCTTGAAGCTGGGGAACAGATGCAAGTGCAGATGAAAATGTAGACATCCTCACAGAAGAACAATAATATAGATAAGGATAAGTAACAGAGGAGTACAAAAAACATAACACTTAAATCAAAAATATTATCTTGATGAATTCTCAGGAACCGCAAACTTCGGTCCATTGGTCGACTTATGGAGTCTCTTTGTGTACAAGTTTCACTTATCGTGGGGCAGCTCTTATCCGTACGAGAAACAATAAGAAGGTACGACTTTTTAAACTTAAAACTAGGAGATTCCGGTCAAACAAATTGTATATCTCCTTTGTCATTGTTTGGAACTGGAAGATAAGCGATTATGCATCTGGAGGTGTGGCACCTAGATTACTGTCATCTGCGAATGCCGCTAATTCTTCCTGAATATCAGATGAAGATGTCGACACAGTCTAAGAGTAAATTTTGTGCCACGATCCACAGCAGACGTTGGTAGTTAGGATGCTAAAATGCAGGTATAGGAAGGATGAAAATGAGAAAGAGGAAGAGGAATAGAAATGACCAGGATGAGGACGAGAAATGACAAATGAATTAAACCTCAGAGTGTTCCGAATTTCTGCCCATGTAATCTTGATGACACAGCTTACCCATAAGAGTCGTGTGTAAGACAATGGAAAGCTTTATTTACGTCAATGAAATTGGCAGGAATGAAACTAGAATCAAGAAATTATCGTATAAACTAAGGAAGTCTATTGTATACATTTTCCTTCAAATTTTTTGCGCAAAATCCAAACTACTGATGATGGGATCATATTCTATACTTCAAGAAAAATTACCAGACGCTTAAGCATTGGCTTCTCAAATATCTTAGAGAACACTGACAGAAAAGAGATCAGCAAGTAGTTCTCAGGATCCTAACGGTCACCTCCTTTAAAGAGAGCTATTAGTCGTGACGAAATGAAACGCTGGGAATTCCCCAATGGTTAATCAAGTGAAAAAGTCGAGTGATAGTCGACGAAAGGACATGTTCGATTACTTTAGCAGAAATTCCATCAAAACCTGCAATAGAATTCTTTAAAGATGAGACAACTTTTGCAATTTCCTGCTCCATAATTTCTTCCAAAATCACTGATTCCAAGCATGCAGAACCTAAGAACTGCTTCCAAGATTGCAATGCAGAAGAAGGAAAAACACTATCAGTGTTTTTTTCCAACCTCCGCAAAAAACTTTGTCATCTGATGACAAAGTTTTCTGATTGGCTTTTTCTGAAATCAGTAGATCGTCCACCATAAGAGACTTAGGCTGACTTTTCGATTTCATGGACGGTCGAAGAGCTTTGTAAGTCACGTCCACTGTCTCATTTATATCTGTACCGCAATATAAAAACTCTTATAAAAATATTACGTTTTAGCTTTGGAGATAAGCGATCTCAGCATATTACCGTACAACTTAATGCTTCTAGCTTTGTATTACTCGGTCTGTTACTATACATTTTTCAGAGCTTCTGGTTCTTTTTTATTGACTAAGGAGTTCTAGAAGTTGCCCAGGCAGGTATGGGCGTGGATGCTTTTGAACAACATAAAGGATTTTTCCGACAATGAAACGTAAATTTCTCCTTAGCAGTATAGTAAAATTTGTAAAAATCGGGCTGTAATTACCTGATTAACATCTTCTGTCTATGTTAAATCCCACGATGTTGTGGTCAAATCTTCTTCCAGTATATTAAGCTCCACTGGTGAATAACTGAATCACGATTTTTCACCTGGGATTGGCTTTTGTAGAAATCGAAGAATCTAAAACAAAAGTCAAACTGGAAAATGGTCAGATGTATCATAAAGCAACACTATTCTTTATGGAGTACAATGATAAAAAGATGTTATCAATTACTTTTGCTGACTAGTTGAAATTCGTGTCGGTATGTTTATACAAAGAGTTAATTCGTACGGAATTACCAAAACACAATAGGTCAGACACTTTACTAGAGGACGTATCAGCAGGGTCATTGTTAAAATCATCCATCAATATAACTTCAGACTTTTCGGTAAAATTTTTCAACGAACGTCTCCTAATGTTTCCAAAAATTCCAAAAATCTTTCCATTAAATTTTGCAAATTCCAAAAAAGTTTCAAAGAACGTCCCCTAATGTTTACAAAAGCATTCTAATATCAAGTACAAACCAAATTGTTGATGAGAGATAAGTGTAAAAAATAATGTAAACCAACAGATTCCAAAAATATTTGGGTAAATATGTAAAGTAACAACTCTCCAGAAGGAGTCATGCTAGGCACTTTTATATTGCTTAATTATGCTCTTTTTAATTGTTAAAGTTTTATTTGTGACAATTCATCCAAATTCCATATTCCAAAAATGTTTCCATGTCGTTATGTTTATACAAAGAGCCAAGTCGTACGGAATTACCAAACCAAAACACAAGAGAACAGAAGCTTCTCTAGATGACGTATCGGTGATGTCAATGTTGAAATCACCAATCAACATAGCTTCAGAGTAATCAGTAGAAATTTTTCAAAGAACGTCTACCACAAGATTCTTCTTTGGAAACTATACCATATTGGAATCCGAGAGAGTGCTTATTCTTGGTTTCTATCATATTTATCTGGTCGAATTATCTCGGTTAATCCTCTCTTTTCCAACCCGTCTGAAATAGAGTTTGGTGTTCCACAAGGATATGTGATTGGGTCAATACCCTATTTAATTTATATTACTGACCCTATAAATGCCGTTAAAAATCTAAAACCTACCACTTGCTGTCGTCTTTGTCAACCTGCAACTGTCACTAATTACGACAAGAGTTCCTCCTTCTCTGATGCACTTATAGCCTTTGCGGATGGCAGTACTCGTGGCACAGCCGGTAGAACTGAGTCCGATCTCCGTTCAAACATGATTGCCCTTTTTGAAAGAGCTAACCAGCGGTTTGATGTTAATTATATTGCCTCAGATGTTGGAAAGTGGTGTTTTTTTATTTTCTCAAGAGTTTCAAGGGCTTGCTCTGGTTTAAATGAAATACATGTATCGAGGGACTCGCTTAATAGGCCTAGGGATCGTTGCGTTCGATTCATAGGCGTCTTGCTTGATGAAAATCCCTCCATCAAGCCTCATATTGACCTCATTAAAATGAAAGTCTCCGGAAGCCTCGGGATCCTTAAGAAAATTGAAACACATTTTTCCAGGGTCAATACTTAGACTCCTATTCTACAGCCTAGTTCAACCTTATGTTTCAT
Source organism: Artemia sinica (assembly GCA_027921565.1). Taxonomy (NCBI): domain Eukaryota; kingdom Metazoa; phylum Arthropoda; class Branchiopoda; order Anostraca; family Artemiidae; genus Artemia; species Artemia sinica. Next base: position 54,481,147 of record CM051274.1, on the reverse strand, counting down.
ACTGTTCTATTATTTGGATGTCAACATTTCCCTCATCACTGAAGCCAATTTCAAAAACTATATAATAAAGCAAGGACTCTTATAGAGGATAGTAAATGTTCCTACTTAAACCCTTGCTTGGCTTGAGATCTCTCTATTTTCTGTCTTGTGCTTCTTTTACTTTTTTGAGGTTACAAGACCAGCTTCCTGCTGCCCTATATAATAATAAATTTTTTATTTCCGTGCAATTGACTTATTTTTTCCGCACTTCCGATCATTTACAAATACCTTATACTCCGTCAATACGGTCTGACTTTAACCCTTCGATAGCTTGCAATATGATTTGGAACGCTCTCCCGGAGTGTGCGCGGGGCTGCCACTCGTTTGGTATCTTCAAAAAGTATGTTACAGACTTTCTTTCAAATAATTAATTTTTTCCCTCGGTTCTCCGATGAGTTGATGTCTCCCGATTGGTTCTGTATTTTATTTGCGTGGGTGGATTCCTGTATTACTCCCTTGCCTAACTTGGATTTTATTTTGTGTAGGGGGGGGTGTTGTTTGGTTTGACGATGTGAATTCATTATTTAAAAAATGTTTGATGAATGTATTTGCTTAATTTTTTTTAGTTTTGACTCTCCCCTGAATTTTCCTCCCCTTACGGGGGGGGGGGGGGATATATCGAAGTATGTGGTATTTTTGTGCGTAATTTACCATTGATTTTGATATTCAGTGATATATTTTTTGTTTCATCTTTTTCAATAAATTCAATTCAATTCAAAATTCAATTCAATTTAATTCAATGTTTCCAAAAATTCTTTTCATAGACCCACTTAGAGATCGGTGGGCTTCACCAATTATTTTCTTTTCCGTAGCGTTAAAAGGCATATACGTTATATGCTCGTTATCATCTCTTAGGAAAGCCTGTAAAATCCAACATAAATCCAAGTCCACCTTTTTGGGCGGTTACCCGGTTAATAAGTATCGATGTATGTCCAGGAATATCCAAAAGTATCTGATTCTTCTCACTTAAAAATGTTACGTTAAGGTCGATAATTGCAGGGCACGAATTCCTACATAATAGCCTGATATCATTAAACAAAGCATTCTGTCATTTCTGTCACTGGACTTAGAGATGTACAACCGGAAGGACATCTTCCCGCAAAGTTTCTCCACAACAATACTATCAATAATTTCTCAAAATATTCATAAAAATCGATGCTACAAATATTGTAATCTGACTATTTATAATTCCATTATCTCTCTGAAATTCTGAAATTGAATCAAATGATTAAAAATCAATCGTTTTTATAAAATGCTAAAAAATTCATGTCAGCTTTGCCTCTCATAGAGACTTTCTGCCTTGGCTTTACCTTAGCTTTACAGAGTGGTGAATTGAAATCTGTTAGTATTTGTTATGTATTTTTTTTCTCTGTTGTTGTTCTGTTTTTGTTGTTTTATTGAATCTCTCTCTCTCTCTCTCTCTCTCTCTCTCTTTCTCTCTCTCTCTCTAGCCTCTCAAGTTTGTCATCACTTCCACGATGTTGATTTTAATTCAAAATTAACTCTCTGAAATTCAAATTCATCCAGTTTCTCTTCTGCAATGTTAGCGTTAATCCTCGATGCACAATCATTTCCAAACATAATCACTTACCAGTAAAGGTGACGAAAAGACCAAGCCATATTTGGGCGAGCAGTAGTGACTTCGATAACATAATATATTACTGCTACTACTACTGACAACTCACCACAGGAACAAGCCACCTGAGGCCAACACAGCTACATACGCTCCGCCTGTATCTAAAGCTATTTAAAGCCTACCTCTTTACACACTCCTATCATAGCAAAGTAAAAAGACCATGACACGAGCTTGATTTTTTGCTCTGAAACAGAAAAGTAATGACTAGAAAAATAGTGATGGAAGGTGTAAATAATATAGGTTAGTAGAAGGGAGAAAAACGAATAAAATGAAAAATCTCAAAAATACACTTAGCAGAAAGGAACAAAATATTTTTGAAGATCTATTAAAGATCTATTATACTGAGCAAAAGTGAGTGCACACAATAAATTAAAAAGGCGTCAACCTTGATCTATGTAGAAATAGAATATTTTTTTTATTCTAGTCAAAGCCTAGTCCCCCCTTGTATTACTTCTATCAGACACTTTCTCGGCGGCAACTTTAAAACTTCGTAACTTATAAGTCGTACTCAAAATTTCTTTCTGACGTTTTTTCAAGGTCGAATTGAAGATCATTATTTATGCTTTTTGCTTTATTTCTTAGGTTACCACCATAATGTTCCATGTTACCACCAGTTACCACTATGCTACCTAATGTTACAACCATGTGCCATAATGCCATAATATGTGCCATAGTATAATATCCTCTAATGTCGAAGATTCAGAACCTTCAATTGTCAAACAGTTCGTGGTAACGAACTGTAAATATGGAGCGACCGAGCTCAATAGGAAGCAAAACTTTAAAAAACGGAATTTATATACCAATAGATATATCAACAGAATTGGCCTTTTATGCTGATTTTAAAAATATAAGTTTAATTAAGTTTAGTCTTAACCATCAAAGGTTACGAGCCTGATAAAATTTGCCTGATTTTCTCAAAAAAGGGGGAAACATCCCTCAAAAGCCTCTACCCTACTGTAGAGGTTTCAAGCTCCTATCTGCAAAAATGTGGAATTTTGTATTTTTTGCCAGAAGAAAGATTATGGATGCGTGTTTATTTACTTTTTTTTCCTCCCAGGAGTGATCGTATTGATCCAGTGGTCCTAGAATATCGGTAAAAGGTCCGTTTGAGTGGAAACTAGAATTTATAATGCCCTTTTTGAGGGACCAAAATAAATTGGGAGGACAACTAGGCCCCCTCCCACGCCCCTTTTTTCTCAAAATCGTCCGATCAAAATTTTGAGATAGCCGTTCCGTTCAGCATAGTCGGTTGGTTATAAAAGTCCTCAAGTTATAAAATTTGCCCATTGTTTACGTATACTTTTTGTTATTGGGAAATATGCATACATTTTTCGGGTGGGGAAGGGGGATTTTCTGCTGGTGGATTTTCCACGGGGGTATTTTCCATTGGGAGGGAATTTTCCAGGGAATTTTGCTATCAATAATTTCTCAAAATATTCATAAAAATCGATGCTACAAATATTGTAATCTGACTATTTATAATTCCATTATCTCTCTGAAATTCTGAAATTGAATCAAATGATTAAAAATCAATCGTTTTTATAAAATGCTAAAAAATTCATGTCAGCTTTGCCTCTCATAGAGACTTTCAGTCTTGGCTTTACCTTAGCTTTACAGAGTGGTGAATTGAAATCTGTTAGTATTTGTTATATATTTTTTTTTCTCTGTTGCTGTTCTGTTTTTGTTGTTTTATTACCAGTTGTTTTAGGGGGATTTTCTTCTGGTAGATTTTTCACGGGGATAATTTTCCATTGGGAGGGAATTTTCCAGGGGGGCGAATTTTTCAGGGGAAATTTAACACCGTGGGAACTTGCCAGAATTCGTATATGAAATTCTTCTTATGTTTTACTTTTTTTATGCCAGGGTAAATTTTCCGGGGTTAAATTGTCCGGCGTAAGTTTTCACAAAGATTAAATTGTCTAGAGGCAATTCAATCCGTGGGGAGGAGGAGTTTTCCGTGGATGTGGAGGCAGATTTACTGGCGTTATTTAGAAAAACGAAAAGAAATTAAATAAAAAAAAACAAGTTTTTCAACTGAAATTAAGGAGCAACATAAAAACTTAAAATGAAAAGACATTATTACGTATATGAGGGGGGCTGCTCCTCCTCAACACCTCACCCTTTACGCTAAAGTTTGAATTATGTCCCAATTCCTTAAGAACGACTCCTAAAACACTATGTCCTTTTAATTAGAACAAAAAGAAGCTTTTTTTAAAAGTACTAAAAACTTTAGCGTAACGATCAAGGGATTGAGGAGAGAGCACCTCATATTCGGAATAATTTCTGTTTGTTTTAAGTTTTAATGTTGCTTCTTACTTTCAGTTGAAAAGACTTTTTTTTATTTTAGTCTATAAAGCAGAGACACGTGATTATAAATAAAGATTGGTTGCATTATGTAAAGTAATGTACAACTAAGCATAAGCCTTGACGTAATCATCTTGACGATTGAGGCATTTGTCAGATCTGTGTCGTGAATATTGAACTTCTTTGGTGGGGAAGGGGGAGGGTAGGGATTGATGAACATCCATTATTGCGGTTGTCGTTTCGTTTTGGGTGTCATGTTGACCCAAGGACAAATCACCTGTTAAAACGAATTTGAAATATTATAATCTGGGGAGTCAGAGTTAATATAGCAGTACGCTAGTTCTGGTACCGTATGGCAAGTAGTAGTCAACAAAATAGATGGCATAATAGTACTTATCTGTGTATAACAAGCTCCCGTGTCCTCCATGGGGATTGAGCATTTCTTCAATAAAAGTTTAATTTAAATTAAACTGAATTCTTCAATTAAATTAAGTCAATTGAATTTTGTATCAGCTTTGTTGGGCTGGTAAGTTTTGTTCCGAGGGAATGATATTTTTCCAATGAATAAGTGTGACGGTGATAAATACGATCGCTTTATGTGTGTTTACATGTAATGCCTCATTAATATAAAATTTATTTGGTTTTAAATAGATTTTATATAGGTATAACAGAATTTAAAAATAAATTTTACTTCTTGGGGGGGGGAGAAGAGGACGGAGGTACTACCTTCAACGAAGGTTTGTTCCCAGCTTTCTCCAATGTTTTTCTAACAAGCAACCTTTTGTTTTTCCCAACAAGACGGTATTTAGAAAGTGATTATCCCACCAGCACCCTTTATACATGATTGTACTATCATGTTATTTACATGGCCTTATTTGCTTCCCAAGCACCAAAATAAGACGGAGCAGATTCGAATTCAGTTGCCTTTATATTTCTGGGGTACAGAACTTAGCAAGCTGCAGCCCCAACTTTAAATCAAAAGAGACGCTACCCGACTGCCGAAGAACCAGCTTTAATTTTACTGGTGAAAAATATATTTTATAAATATTTTTAGATTAATAGAATATAATGAAATTTAATTAAAAATTTATTTCACAGCATGGTTGCTGAATTTGAATTTTACGTCACAAATAACACTAGTATATATTGTCACAAATAGCACTTGAGATATCTTTCATGTTTAGCGGGGATGGGAGTCAGTTTGGAGGCTTTTTGGGATTTTATACGGGATGGTCTGTTGCGGGTGGGAAGGTAGGGTTCGGGTATGATGGAACGTAATCGGGGAACAGACAGGGTCTTGGTGCCGAAACGAAGACACGGAGGTTCCTTCTCTCGGCCAACATGGTGAGCTTGAACTTACTTAGTAGATAATGATATGGAACCTTTAAGTAAGTGCAGAGGAATTAATCTTGAGTGAGTGCTACCCCTATCATAGCGATTAAGTTGTATGTAAGATGTCAAGTTTTGTGTTTTTATTCCTCAGGAGACTGCTTATTTAGATCAGTTTTAGGTTGGCCAACAATTAAGAACATTGGCATTAGCAATGTTCAACTTGAACAATTATCATTGGTGTTAAATTGTCAAGTTAAGTTATTTCTTTTGAATTACATATTAATTGCGTTTCTTTCTCGCAATTAGTGTTTTTAAACTTTCGTCCTCTCCAAACTTTTTTTTTCAGGCTTACCCTTTTTGAGTCGTCCTAGCCAAGTTTTTAGCATGCAAGACTTGCAATTTTTTTCCCTTGAGGATGGGGGTTTGAGCCCTGGTGTTGCTGGTTGTTTGGCTTGGAACGGGGGTAGTCAAATGACTCTGTAAGCTCAGCTAGTGTCGACCCAGCTCTAATTCGGTACAACGAGAAATCTGGGGAAGGTAAACAGGATGTGTGTGCGAAAGCGCAGGATCGCTGGCCCCAAAACCCCATTGAACTGTCTGGGTGAAGGGCCATGAAACGAAGATCAGCACCGGCAGTAGTGACTCCAAGGTCATTAGTAGTGTACTTTACATTTTTTTTAAAATTTTTTTCGTGTTCATTGCAATTGGATAAAATATCTATGAGAGCTTTTGCATCTTTTCATTTTTTTTTTTTTTTTTTTTTTTTTTTTTTTTTTTTTTTTTTTTTTTTTTTTTTTTTTTTTTTACAGTATTTGTGTATATTTCCAGAATTTCCTTTCAAATTGGGTGAAATTGCTTAACTAAATAAGATATAATTGCAAATTTCCATAATTGCACATTACCTCGAAACCTATTACAGCTGAACCCATGAAAAAAACAACCTTTATTATCCAAGTTTTACCGTTACAAAATATTTTATTAAACACAACATAAATAATTCACAATTATTACAATTTTACCATTTTGTTTACGGCAGTGTTTTTGGTAGTAATCCTTTTCTACATTATTTTGGTAGAGAGTCTAAAGGACCCCTATAAGTCAACCGGAAAAAATAATCTTTTTTCATCTCTTATTATTTTAAATCATTGTTTATCATGTAAATTACATATCTAACAATCTTTTTTTTTTATCTTTTGTGTATTTACCTTTTTATTTTAGATAGTCCTAGTAACAATGAAGTTTGGAGCTGTGCTTCACAAAAGGTTTCTGGTGCAAATCCTTATGTTTCTTTTTGTGTTCATTGCACAATCACAGTGTCGATACTTGCCTACTCGGTCCGACCCAACTTTTCCTGATTTCACAGAAAGTGACGAAGATTTTCCCAAACTTATGAAAGTTGCGGCACTAATTAAAAAGGTAATTCACTCAGAAACATTTATATGTAGTACTATTTTTTAATCCTTATATATTTTTTGACTCAGCTTTACTACCGAGCATAGTAAAAGATGTGTTTAGTAAAGCCGGTTTGTGGGTAATCACAGCCAACATGCGAATGATGAATTAAGGAAAAGTTAAGTGTCTCGAAGCGTTTTTTTTCATTTCGCCTATTGAAGATAGCCCCTCCTCTGCCGTTTAGGGCCAAACGAAAAGAAGGTGGTCCCAATTAGGGTGGGAGGACGTCTTAAAAAAAGATTTAAGGGAAATGAGAACTTCCTGGGAGGATGTAAAGAAGGAGGATTTGAATAGAATGGGATGGAGGAGGAGCGTGCGTAGCTGTGTTGGCCTCAGGCGTCTTGGCGCTGCAATGTTTTGTTAGTAGTAGTGGTAGTAGTTGCATATTGTTTTTCATGACCATTTCCCATGGAAGGTAAAGTTGTAAAAAATTGGGATTTTTCTGATTCGGTTGGAAATCGAAAGTTCTAGTGCCTTTTTCCAGGTTTAGAAATGATTTGAGGGAATTCGGCCCCTATCGTAACTATTCCTGTCTCTAAAAAACCCACTCTATTGGGTCAGATAGCAATTTTCAGATGGTAGTATTTCTAAAAGTATCTGAAAGGTGCAATATATAGCTTCGGGCATAACAGAACCCCCGCTGCCCCCGGGTAAGGTTACTCTATCATGCAGTTATTGCAAATATGTTTTGTACTTTAAGAAAGCATGTTTGATCTTGACTGTTCTGCTAATTAAAAAAACAAGTTCTTTTCTACTGAAAGAAAGGAGCGATATTAACACTCAAAACGAACAGGAACTGTTCCGATATGAAAGGGGCTGCCCCCTCCTCAACACCTCGCTCTTTGCGCTAAAGTTTGACTCTTTATCACAACTCTATTTTTAAAGTAATAGCAAAACTTTAGTGTAAAGAGCAATGTGTTCATGAGAATGCAGCGCCTTTCATATACGGTATAATCTATTTTACCCTATGTAAATTTGTGGCATATAATATTCTTTTGTAATTTTGCGGTTTTAATGTTTCAACGCAAGACAATAATTTTGCTATCATTTATAGCTGAGATTGAGCTTTGTCTACCGAACTAAATTATTGAAATTTTTTTACATTTTTTTTTTAGATTTCTAGAATCAGTAAAAAGATGTGAAAGCCGTTGAAAGAAGCAGAACTATTCTATTTTTTAAAGAAAATTTAGATCATCCTGTAAGAAAAAGTATAATTAGTACAACTATCTGTCTCAGTAAATATATATTCGGAAGCGTAAGTTTTGCGCTTATTGCGCAAGCGCAAGGATATGCATCTGAAATCCGTAAGTTTTAACTGCAAACTTGTCATAAAATCGAATATTTCGGAGTTAACAGTAGCCACAGCAGAAACACAATTTTGTCCTTTATTTACTTGCCATTGCTATTAAAACACAAATTTGAAAAAAAGTAGAAAAATGGAGAACTTATTTGAAATTTTATGAAACTGCTAAATTGGAAATTGTAAATATCTCCCACAAAAGGGGTCATTCACTTAATTTTATGGCAAAATCACAGGAAACATTGCATGCAGGTTTGTGTCTTTCATCACAAAATTCCCCAAAAAGTTAATAGCAGCAAGGCGTAGAAAACTAAGGGATTCTAAACTTTTAACTTCTTTTATCATGGAAGAAATGAAAGCACATATTAATATACTAGCAAAGTTAGAACAAGAAACTTGGATAAACTTGTACATTAAGAAATAAGAAAAAAAAACAAATTGGGACAGGACAGTTTGGGATAGCATTTTGACTATTAGAAAGTGATTTTCAAGGTCAAACAATAATAAATAAAAATAAAAGAGGTAGTAAAAAATTATTTATTGGAAAACATTTTAGAAGATGATTTCTTCAACGAAAAATTAAACAAGAGAAATGAAGTAAAGGTAAAGGTAATAAAGAATACGGCACTGAAATTTACAGTCCCTACCAGAGGTGCTGATCTCTGTTTCCTGGTCATTCAACCCGGAAGTGCAATGGGGACTGAGGCCACCCATCATATGATTTCACACACCCTTCGTGTTTGTCTTCCCCAAAATTCACCAGGTACCTATTTAGAGCTAGGTCGACTCTGGCTGAGCTTACAGAGCCACACCACTGACCCCAGTTCCAAACCAAATAACCAGCGACACCGGGATTCGAACCTCTGTTCTCATGGATAAAGGATTTCAAGTCTAGCGTGCTAACCACTCGACTAAGAGAAATCGAGTTATATAAAAATTCAACTAATTATTATTATTACAGTGGTAAGTAAATCTTTATTAATATAGTCAAAACAAAATTCAATTCTAGCTAAGAGAAAGCAAATCTTGATGGACTAATTTAATAATTACGAAACTGGAAAGAAACACAAAGTATATTAATATCTTCAGACTTCAGAGAAAAGTAAGACAAATTAGAAAAACAAACCCTAAAAGACAGAAAACGAAAACAGAGGAAGTCAGGAGAGGCAATCCCAAAGTGAGCATAAATCAAACCAAAAGTACAACTACATCAATCATTCGTAAGTGCCCACACATCAACAAAGAATAATCTTTAAAGTGCTTCTTTTTTCATTGACAAACGATCGTTTGGAATAATTTCATGCAGAAAAAATGAACCAATGAATGAACCATGAATAAACAGAAGAAACCTTAAACGAACAAAGAAATGCTACTACGCATGAGTAGATGAAGCCTAAAAGAACCAGAAATAAAAATTAACCCAAAACATGGCTACCACCCCTACAAACGCTCTAAAGCTAGAGCGTTGTTTGTGCTCTGCTGAAAATAATTTATGTTTTGAGTAACGTATTTTTACTTGTCACACCGTAGAAATAGCATACAGCGAACATATCACATAGTACAATAGAGCGTCATTTGTGTTCTGCTGAAAATAATTTATGTTTTGAGTAACGTGTTTTTGCTTGTCACACCCTAAAAATAGCACACAGCGCACATATCACATAGTAGGCCTACAATAGAGCGTCATTTGTGTTCTGCTGAAAATAATTTATGTTTTGAGTAACGTGTTTTTACTTGTCACACCATAAAAATAGCATACAGCGCACACATCATATAGTACCATAGAGCGCCATCTGTGTTCTGCTAAAAATAATTTATGTTTTGAGTAACGTGTTTAACTTGTCACACCATGAAAATAGCACATAGCGCACACATCACAATGTACAATAGAGCGTCATTTATGTTCTGCTGAAAATAATTTATGATTTGAGTAACATGTTTTACTTGTCACGCTATAAAAATAGCGCACAGCGCAAACACATCAAAAGGTTCAATAAAGCGTCACTTGTGTTCTGCTGAAATTATTTACTTGTCACAACGTATTGAGTAACGTATTTTTACTTGTCACACCGTAGAAATAGCATACAGCGAACACATCACATAGTAGGCCTATAGAGCGTCATTTGTGTTTTGCTGAAAATAATTTATGTTTTGAGTAACGTGTTTTTACTTGTCACACAATAAAAATAACACACAGCGCACACATAAAATAGTACAATAAAGCGTCATTTGTGTTCTGGTGAAAATAATTTATGTTTTGAGTAACGTGTTTTTACTTATCACACCATAAAAATAGCACACAGCGCAAACATCACAATGTACAATAGAGCGTCATTATTGTTCTGCTGAAAACAATTTATGTTTTGAGTACCATGTTTTACTTGTCACGCCATAAAAATAGAACACAGCGCACACATCAAATAGTACAATAGAGCGTCATTTGTGTTCTGCTGAAAATAATTTATGTTTTGAGTAACGTGTTTTTACTTATCACACCATAAAAATAGCATACAGCGCACACATTACATAGTACAATAGAGCGTCATTTGTGTTATGCTAAAAATAATTTATGTTTAGAGTAACGTGTTTTACTTGTCACACCATAAAAATAGCACAAAGCACACACATCACAATGTACAATAGAGCGTCATTTGTGTTCTGCTGAAAATAATTTATGCTTTGAGTAACATGTTTTACTTGTCACGCTATAAAAATAGCGCACAGCGCAAACACATCAAAAGGTACAATAAAGCGTCACTTGTGTTCTGCTGAAATTATTTATGTTTTGAGTAACGCGTTTTTACTTGACACACCATAAAAATAGCACACAGCGCACACATCACAATGTATAATAGAGCGTCATTTGTGTTCTGCTGAAAATAATTTATGTTTTGAGTAACGTGTTTAACTTGTCACGCCATAAAAATAGCACATAGCGCAAACATCACAATGTACAATAGAGCGTCATTTATGTTCTGCTGAAAATAATTTATGTTTTGAGTAACATGTTTTACTTGTCACGCCATAAAAATAGAACACAGCGCACACATCAAATAGTACAATAGAGCGTCATTTGTGTTCTGCTGAAAATAATTTATGTTTTGAGTAACGTGTTTTTACTTGTCACACAATAAAAATAACACACAGCGCACACATAAAATAGTACAATAAAGCGTCATTTGTGTTCTGGTGAAAATAATTTATGTTTTGAGTAACGTGTTTTTACTTATCACACCATAAAAATAGCACACAGCGCAAACATCACAATGTACAATAGAGCGTCATTATTGTTCTGCTGAAAATAATTTATGTTTTGAGTACCATGTTTTACTTGTCACGCCATAAAAATAGAACACAGCGCACACATCAAATAGTACAATAGAGCGTCATTTGTGTTCTGCTGAAAATAATTTATGTTTTGAGTAACATGTTTTTACTTATCACACCATAAAAATAGCATACAGCGCACACATCACATAGTACAATAGAGCGTCATTTGTGTTCTGCTGAAAATAATTTATGTTTTGAGTAACGTGTTTTTACTTGTCACACCATAAAAATAGCACACAGCGCACACATCACAATGTACAATAGAGCGTCATTTGTGTTCTGCTGAAAATAATTTATGCTTTGAGTAACATGTTTTACTTGTCACGCTATAAAAATAGCGCACAGCGCAAACACATCAAAAGGTACAATAAAGCGTCACTTGTGTTCTGCTGAAATTATTTATGTTTTGAGTAACGCGTTTTTACTTGACACACCATAAAAATAGCACACAGCGCACACATCACAATGTATAATAGAGCGTCATTTGTGTTCTGCTGAAAATAATTTATGTTTTGAGTAACGTGTTTTACTTGTCACGCCATAAAAATAGCACACTTCGCACACATCAAAAAGTACAATAGAGCGTCATTTGTGTTCTGGTGAAAATAATTTATGTTTTGAGTAATGTGTTTTTACTTGTCACGCCATAAAAATAGTGCACAGCGCACACATCACAAAGTACAATAGAGCGTCATTTGTGTTCTGCTGAAAATAATTTATGCTTTGAGTAACATGTTTTACTTGTCACGCTATAAAAATAGCGCACAGCGCAAACACATCAAAAGGTACAATAAAGCGTCACTTGTGTTCTGCTGAAATTATTTATGTTTTGAGTAACGCGTTTTTACTTGACACACCATAAAAATAGCACACAGCGCACACATCACAATGTACAATAGAGCGTCATTTGTGTTCTGCTGAAAATAATTTATGTTTTGAGTAACGTGTTTTACTTGTCACGCCATAAAAATAGCACACTTCGCACACATCAAAAAGTACAATAGAGCGTCATTTGTGTTCTGGTGAAAATAATTTTTGTTTTGAGTAATGTGTTTTTACTTGTCACGCCATAAAAATAGCACACTTCGCACACATCAAAAAGTACAATAGAGCGTCATTTGTGTTCTGGTGAAAATAATTTATGTTTTGAGTAATGTGTTTTTACTTGTCACGCCATAAAAATAGCACACAGCGCACACATCACAAAGTTCAAAAGAGCGTCATTTGTGTTCTGCTGGAAATATTTTGTATTTCGAGCAACATGTTTTTACATGTCATAACTTAAAAATAGTTCACAAAAACACCTACTGCTAATCAAGCTTTACAGTGCTACCACAGCTTTGAAGAGCTACCACAAGCTTTACAAGCTTCAAAGAGCTAGCATAAATAATAACAGGACCATCATTCTCGCCTCACGGACAGTATAAGAATCTTCAGCTTCATTTGCATTTTACTAAAAAACGCTCACGTTTTAAACACGGGAGCTCTAAATCTGTGAAGTTATTCTAAACAGTGGAGTTCTTTTCAAATATTTTTTTTTTCATTTCAACACATAGATAATTCCTACCTATATAAAGTTTTTAAAATGAACATTCATAATTTTTGAAGCGAATCTAATAGTGAATTAGTATTAACATTTTAGTTGTTTTTTTTTTAGTAAAAGATGAATCCAAAAAGGAACTAACTTTTTCATTTATAATTACTAGAACAAATATGAGAGCATGTCTTAGAACGTTGTCGAACACTGAGGGGGGCAAAAACCAGTGCAACATCAGAACTGCCAATAGGTGGCAGTTCAGGTTTTTTTCTGCCGCTGTTTTTTTTTTTTCATGTTCCACTAGGTTGAGATCAATTTTTCTTCTCAGTAAACGCTAGAAACCCCCAGGGAACTCTGTAGTCCATTTTAAATAAATAATGTAGCTCTAATCAACAATAAAAACCGTTAATTTAGAACTCTACAAGGATATTTTTTTTACCTATATTTAAAGAAAAAAAAATCTAAATCAGTCTACAGTAACAACCGTAGAATTGGAATCATTGGCTTCCCTACATAAAGGGAAAATCAACTATGATAACTTAAAAGGTAGTACGTGAATTTTAACAGAGAAGAAGAAGAATCTTATGATTATTATTGAAGAACAGTTGTTTGAACAAAAAGTTTTTTCATAATAAAAAAAAAAACAATCTTTAAATCAAATACTCAGAAAATACCACTATTTCAGCATTTTGGAAGGATTTGGAAAAAAAACAGAGCCTCTGAATATGCAGGAACGGGATTAGACCAATCGGTCCGGGGTGAGGTGTCCAAAAGGTAATACCCATTTGACTGAAAAGTGTCAATTATCACCTTATCCATTGCCACAATGAAAATAATTAGATGAGATAAATTAATTTTATATGACCTAATCAATTCTGCATCGGCTTTTCAATTATTTCCATTTTGAGGAAAGCGAAAAATCAAAGAAGGTACATGACGTAATACTTGTTTCCAACATTTATTTTTAACGTTTAACGTTTTCACGCTTGAATTTTATATTTGTTTTTGTATTTCAGATGGTTGCAGCTGGCTACTTCAATGATGAAAATACAACCAGGTGAAAATACAACCTTAATATGCAAGATTGGTTTTGTCAGCAAAGTTTCCAAATAAATTGTATTTAAGGACTTGTGGTTTGATTATGAAATGAAATGAAATGAAATGTGGTTTGATCGTCAAATGAAACGTCAAATAACTGTCAAATGAAACGCGTTATCATTTGACAATTTATTGAGAACGAAAATAGATCTTTAACAAAGACACACAGAAAGGCGAAGTACTATGGAAGGATAACGAAGTATAGAATAATTATTAAAAAAAAAACATATTCAGATTGGCGATAAGACATTTCAGCCAGTATTACATTATTTTTATACCCTTTTATTTATAATAATCTTTAGGGAGACGTTACAAAAGATTACAATCTTTAATAAGAAACACACTAAAGAAAAAAGATTTCATCTTTTCTCTCTAATTAATTTAAAAACCAAAAGACCTTTTATAAGAAAAAAACAAAGAGCCATATTAAAACTAAAAAGAAGTAGAAATAAAGTTATATAACAATTTAAACTTATAATAAACTAGAATTACTATGAATGAATAGACGAACCTCAAATCAACAGGAATTATAATGAATAATCACATCAAAACATACAAACAATATGTACTGCAACGGATTCATAGGTGAAACCTAAAACGAACGAAAACTAAAATGAATAATTAATTCAAACTAGAAACGAGCAGATATTAAAACAAGTAAGTATAGAGTTATCATCCCTAAGCCACGTGAAGGCCAGAAAATCATTTGATCTCTACTCACTAGGTTATTTGTACTCTTAGCCCAGACAAAAATCCTTCAAAAAGCCAAGTACGTAGGAAAAAAATGTTGCTGATTTCGCTTTGCCAGAGACTTGTGGTTTTAAATTTCAAAACATTTCCAAATTAATTGTTGGCTCAATTATTGGCCCCATTTTCAAGAAACTATTTTTTTATTTGTAAACCTTAGTCCAAGAACTCTCAAGTGTATGTTTCAAGTTAATTAAAAATTAGATTATTGGCCAATGTTTGGACCCTTGCTTTGTGGGGCCGCTGCCTCTACCCCTTTTTGTTCAAGAGGATGCTCCTGATGCAGTAATATACAGGTATATGTTTCAAGCCGTCAGGAAAAAAAATAGTTCATTGCTTGGCCTGAATTAAGGTGGACTAACATTTTTTCAAAAATTATTTTCTTTTGTATTCGGGTCCCCTTAGCCAAAGCATATAAGTTTTCATGAAAAAAAATTGACCCTTCGGGGTCATGCTTCCTAAAAATTTTGTGTACCTTAGGTTTCTTTTAGTCGAAAGAAGGGTGGCTGTAGGTTTCAAACAGTTTATATGGGAAAGAAAATTTGAACCCGTTTCCAGACTCTAACAAATCTTTTCCATCAATATATGTGTTACTCTTGGGCCAGAGGTCGATCTCTGATCAGGTAGAACAGACTTGGGGCTGCACATTTCAAACTGACCGGTAACAACACGATTTTCGGCTCAAATCAATCAAAAATGTGTGATCTCCTTATCGCAGCCAACAATCCTTGACAGTTCCAAACCAAAGGGAAAACATTTGCTCCGTTTAGGTCAACTAGTTTAAGGCCTCAAAATTGCAGAATTCCTTGAACAATGGGGTCCACTCGGTCAAGGACAGGGGAGAAAAAAAGCTTATTGACCCTTTTTAGAGTCTTCTTTTCAGGCAAATCAATATTTTTGGCATTTTTATGGGGAAATTGAAGCTCCCTTAATCCAAGAAATTTCTGATATGTATCAAGCAAAAAAAAAAAAAAGAAAAGAAAAGAAAAAATGCCACTTCAGTTTTTGGTGGTCCTTGCCCTTATCCTAAATTGTGTTTTGCACATGGGGGTTTCCCTGACTTAGGAAACCTACAAATGAAAGTTTCACATACCGAAAATCTAGTTTGGAGATTTTTCTTTTTATATTTTTTTATTTTAGCTTCAATTTTTGTGGGATAACGGATTCATTTGTCCCTTTTTTCTATGGTGTGCCCACTACCCCCTTCCCCCCTCATGGCAAAAAGTTTGGTCCCCATAGTCCCTGAAACGATTCTTAAATCGTTCTTCCCATTTCCAGGGATACAAATTTTCTTTCCAGTTTTCTCTAGGGCACACTAATTTGAAAAAAAAAATTGGCCCTGTTTGGGGTGCCGATTCCATCAAACTAATTTTTGTTTTTTTAAGATAGGTTTTTCTTGGCACAGGGACTTGTGGTCTCAAGTTTCAAGCCATTAAAAGAAAAGGTTTTTAGCCCTTTATTAGTCCCTACTTTGGGGGGAATCAGTATTTTTCTATTTTTAATTCTGCATTGGGATCTCTTTAACTGAAGGGCTTAAGAATATTAGTTTCAAGCCAATCAAAACGGAAAGTTGTTGGTCCCGTTTTGGGAGACCCATGCCCCGAAATAACTTTCTGCTGTGTACATTTGGTTCCTCTTAGCCCAAGGACTTGTGACGAAATGTTTATATACCCCATATCCAGGCCCCCTAACATTCTCTTCCTCCAAACAAAATATGTTCTTCTGGGCTCAGGGAACCACCCTTGAAAGTTTCGTACCAATCGGACACCCAAAATAAACCATGCCACAAGTAAACGGTAAACCATTTCAAAACAAATCAATGAGCCATTTTAAAACCAAGGAACAACAGAAACTAAGTCAGGTCACAATTTAAATTTAAATAGAAATGAATAGAAAAGAATAGTTAAGTCAAGATTAAAAAAAAAATACCACGAATTAAAATAGGGCAACTGTTCCTTAAACATCCTAAAGACCGGAGTGTCATTTGTGCTTTACAGAACACAATCTGTTTTTCGAGTATCGCGATTTTTTATTTGACATAATGTCAACAACAACCAAAAAAAAAACAAACAAAAAACAATATTACAAGGCTAATCAAGGCTTAAAAACAAGAACGGTTTTATCCCCCCCATCTCTCTCAATCTCCTGAACAGTCTGAGTGTCATATGAGTTTTATTGAAAACAATATGTATTTTCAATAGCCTGTATTTTATTTGTCAAACATCAACACAAAATATTTCTAGTAGGGTGCAAATGATGCTCTGTTCTTTGAGAGGTCTAGGGGGCTGTGGCCCTACTCCTGTTGATGGCAATTAATGTTGTTTTAAGTTTGACTGGATTGTTTACTTTATTTTTCGTTTATTTGGTATTTGCTTATCCATGTATAGGAACATCTGTTATCTTTCTATTTAATGTGATTACTCGTTTTAACATATGCTTGTTTTGAGTTTCATTTATTCATTGATAGTAATTTCTGTACCGCATCTTAATGGCTAAGCTTTTTTCAAACTTAATAAAAAAAAAAGCTTTTTCCACTAAAGAAATTTTTCAAAGAAAAGTAAAGAGCTGCATTAAAGTAAAAACAATCATAAATAAAGTGAAATAACAATTCAAGCATAATTTGAACATAAATCTCTATCAATAAATGAATGAAGCCGAAAACGGACAGAAAATACAATAAATAGTCAAGTCAAACTTAAAAGGAACAGAATCTTACCATAACCAGGAATACGGCTAACACCGCGTATGCCTTCTAGAAACGGGAACATCATTGCCCTTTACTCACAAGAAATTTTATTTCGAGCCGCGTGTTTTTATTTGTCATAACACAAACAAAAAAACGAAAGAAAAAAATCACCATAACCACCAAAACTGCTGAAACAAACTAATGAATGTAGATTGACAGTTTTGATATATATTTTTATTCATTCCTGAAAGTTTCCACAATTTTGAATTCAAAATTCACTATAAAAGAGAAAATGTATTTTGTTTCAAACAGTTCCGTGGTAACGAACTGTAAGTAAGGAGCGACCCGGCACAATGGTAACCGAAACTCTAAAAAACGGAAATTTGATACCAATAGATACATCAAAAGAATCAGATTTTAATTCTGATTTCAAAAATATAAGTTTCATCAAGTTTAATCTTACCCATCAAAAGTTACGCTCCTGAGAAAATTTGGCTGATTTTCAAAAAAAGGGGGAAAGACCCCCTAAAAGTTATAAAATTTTAATGAAAATCACACCATCATATTCAGCGTATCAGAGAACCCCATTGTAGAGGTTTCAAGCTCCTATCTACAAAAATGTGGAATTTTCCATTTTTTTGCAAGAAGAAAGATCACGGATGCGTGTTTATTTTTTTATTTTTTTTTTCTTTTCCCCAGGGGTAATCGTATTGACCCAGTGGTCCTAGAATATCGTAGGAGGGCTCATTGGAAAGTAAATTAAAAGTTCTAGTGCTCTTTTTAAGTGACCAAAAAATGGAGGGCAACTAAGCCCCCTCCCACGCTCATTTTTTTCTCAAAGTCACCCAATTAAAATTTTGAAATAGCCATTTTGTTCAGCATAGTCGAAAATTTTAGTAAATATGTCTTTTAGGATGACTTAATCCCCCACAGTTCCCAGGGAAAGGGCTGCAAGTTATGAACTTTGCCCATTGCTTACATATTGTATTGGTTATTGGGAAGTATACATACATTTTCAGGAAGGATTTTTTTCTGGTGGGGGGGGGAAGGCTGGAGGAGGGGGTTACTCGGGAGAATTTTTCCGTGGAGGATGTTTCTTTGGGGTAAGGTACATTTCTATGAAGGGGGCGCCGGATTTCCAAGCATTATTTAAAAAACGATCAGAAAGTAAATACAAAAAACAAGTTTTTTCAACTGAAAGTAAGAAGCAACATTAGAACTTAAAACGAACAGAAATTATTACGTATATGAGGGGGTTCTCCCCCAATTCAATACCTCGCTCTTTACGCTACAGTTTTTTTTAGTGCTTTTAAAAGAGCTATCTATTCTAATTAAACGGGCTTTGTGATTCAGGGGTTTGTGAATTAAAATTTTTTTAACTTTGAACGTAAAGAGCGTGGTTTTGACTAAGGGGAGGACCCCCTCATATACGTAATAACATATACGTAATAAAAAAAAAACAATAAAAAAAAACAAGCGATACGGCTCAATAGTAATCGAAACTTTTAAAAACGGAATTTTGATATCAATAAATGTATCAAAAGAATTGGCTTATAATGCTGATTCTAAATATATAAATTTTATTAATTTTAGTATTACTTATCAAAGGCTACAAGCCTGAGAAAATTTACCTGATTTTTTAAAGATGGGGGAAACATCCCCTGCAAGTGAAAGAATTTTTATGAAAATCACACCGTCAGATTCATCGTATCAAAAAACCCTATTACATAGGTTTCAAGCTCACACCTGCAAAAATCTGCAACTTTGTAGTTTTTGCCAGAAGAAAAATATACAAATATAGAAGTTCATTACGTAAGTTAATTTGTAAATTACGTCAGAACCAAATTTAGAGACAGTCATTTAGCAAAAGAAAAGCAAAATTTTTATGCATATTTTGTTTACTTATTCAATGACGGTGAGCCAAAATAAAAGCTGCATTAACTAAAAAACGATCAGAAATTAAATAAAAAAACAAGTTTTTTAAACTGAAAGTAAGGAGCGACATTAAAACTTAAAACGAACAGAAATTATTCTGTATATGAAAGGGGCTGTCCCCTCCTCAACGCCTCGCTCTTTACGCTAAAGTTTGACTCTGTCTCACAACTTTATTTTTTTAAACAATACAAAACTTTAGCGTAAAGAGCGAGGCGTTGAGGAGGGGACAGCCCCTTTCATATACGGAATAATTTCTGTTCGTTTTAAGTTTTAATGTCGCTCCTTACTTTCAGTTTAAAAAATTATTTTTTTTATTTAATTCAGTAAAGCTTAAGTGACACTCTGATCTTTAAGGCCTAAAAAGCGTTCTGGTACAAATTCTGATAAACGCCATACATGCGAATGCAAATGACATTGTTCTAAAATATTGACACTTGGGTGTTACGCAAGTGAGAATTACGGACCACTTTCGCCACAATGATTTATGAATGTGGACATTCACCATGGAAGTCAACATTCTCCAAATGTAGATTTTTCATTGTAAAATTGATGTAAAATAGGTAAAAAATAATAGGCTATATAAAATAGCTTAAACATAAAATAGAGCAAACATTCCTTATTTTTAGGCACCAAAGATGGATATAGAAAGCGAAGATGGTATTAGTCAAATTTGGATTTAGCCCTTTCAACCCAGTTTAGTAAAATAGTTTCCATTTTTGAATCAAATCCCGATGACTAATTTTAAGTGAAAAATTTAACTCAAAACGAGCAGAAATTAATATGAGTAGGGTTCAAAACCCCTATGGTTTCTAAAAGCCAGAATATAATTTGCACTTTACTGAAAAAATTTAAATGAATTTACTAAAAAAAAAAGTGCATAGTCAGTTTAATATACATATGCTGATATTTATTCCTTAAAATCTTAATTAATTTTTGATTTCTTAAAGTTATAAAAGTGAAAAGATTTAAAAGATTTTTTTCAGTAAAGTACAAATTTCAATTCTGGCTTTTAGAAAGCATAGGGGTTTTGAACCCTACTCATATTAATTTTTGCTCGTTTTGAGTTTGACTCTGTTATTTATTTTATTTTCTGTTCGTTTTGGGTTTCATTTATTTATTGATACTGATTTGTGGTGGTTATATGCTTGGTAGATTGTTTGATTCTATTTTTGTTCATTTTTGGTTAATGGAGATCTTCACTTCTTTGAAAACTTATTTTATGGAAAAAGTTTTTTTTAATTAATTTCTGTTCGTTTTATATTGACAAAGTCTTTTTCAGGGAGAAAGAAAATAATAGTATGAATCTTTCCGGTTTTCCTTTAAGAATTTTTAGTTTAGCCTGCTATTTATATGCTGGAGAAACTTTTTCAGCAATTAATAACAACATAAACTCTTTTGAAAATCATTACACAAATAGCAGTGTTTAATTTAGTCATATATATCCTCTAGTTGACCTGATAAATATAAGTTTATACCGTTCTCAAAAAATTATATCTATGCTCTTTCACGACCTGGATAAAATTACACTCTTTTGATTTAGTAAAATGTTAGGAGCAGAAGTAGAAATAGAAGTAGCCCGAAAATTGGAACTTAATAACCTCAGTTGTTCTTGGTATATTGCTGAGATGTCTTATTGGCAACCAGCATAAAAACAGTGTGTTTTGATTTAATTTTAAAGCAACATTTAGTTTCTAAGCATAATGGGAAAATTACATAACTGTGGAGGGTTAACGTACCCAAAAACCCTAGAGATATAGCTACTAGACCATTCAGCTATGGTGAACAAAATGAATGTCTTAAAATTTTGATTGGAAGTGTCTGGAAAATTATGACATAGAAAAGAGGAGGGCTGATTGCCCTCAAATCATTTCTGACTTTTAAGAGGGCACTAACACTTTTGATTTTAAATCCAATTAGTTCCTTTAAAATATCGATGATATTACTAGCTATGATAGAGTATTGCTGCCTATGCCCTTATATGCTCTATAGCGCTTATATGCCCTTTTAATACCTGCATGTATACAGGTTTTTCGTTTAATTGAAACTCCTCCTAAACATTCCCTAAAAGTTTCAATTTAATGCCATTGGTGTCATTAGTTACAGTAACCGTAGAAGCAGCATTAAATAAATACACACAGTGTCTTCTGGCTAGCTCAAAATTCACAACCTATGAAAGTATGAAGGTGAAATTTTCAGAGAATATCTCTGTTGTACAGATGACAACCTGCCACACGTATACCGGTTGTCAAAAGGGCATATCAGCAATATCTTAGGAACAAGATATTGTGGGGGATGTTGAACTAACCAAAAGACAACATTTGCATCACAATACTAATGATTCTACTCCTACAACTACTGCTACTGCCACTAAAGCTAAGACTACTACTATTAACTGGTGCTACTTCTACAACTAATAAACCTAAGGATATTACATCAAAAATTTTGAGCAATGTTGTAACTGTATTGAAATAAATCGAAACACATTATGCCCATATAGGTTGTCAAGAGTAGAAAGGCCTTATTGACTCCCATCCCTCACCCCTGCTGCCACCTACAACTTTTTTACATAATTTATGCATGTTTTTATGTCTGTTCGTTGTCAGTGAGAATGGAAAAACAGGAACTTTCTCACATTTATGGATGACAACAGCAATTTATGTCTGTTTTATGTATGTTCGTTGTCAGTGAGAATGAAAAACAGGAACTTTCTCACATTTATGGATGTCAACAGCAATTCATGTCTGTTTTATGGGTTTTGTCAGTGAGAATGAAAAAACAGGAATTTTCTCACTTAAAAAACATGAATTTTCTCACATTGATGGATGTTTTCTAGGATGGTTATGTGTGTTGGTCAATTTATTTGATGTTTTTCATGGATGTCAACAGCAATTCATGTCTGTTTTATGGTTTTTGTCAGTGAGAATGAAAAAACAGAAACTTTCTCACATTTATGGATGTCAACAGCAATTCATGTCTGTTTTATGGTTTTTGTCAGTGAGAATGAAAAAACAGGAACTTTCTCACATTTATGGATGTCAACAGCAATTTATGTCTGTTTTATGTCTTTAGGTGAACCTAACCTGAGAAATTGATTTACATAATCGGCGGGGGAATCATTGATTCACGAAGGGGAATTAAGAAACAAACATGGCTTCTTTGATCTTTAGGCTAACCTAACCTGAGAACTTCATTTACATAATCGGCGGGGAAATTATTGATTCACGAAGGGGGAATTAAGAAACATCATGGTTTCTTTGATCTTTAGGCAAACCTAACCTGAGAACTTGACTTACATAATCGACGGGGAAATTATTGATTCACGAAGGGGGAATTAAGAAACATTATGGTTTCTTTGATCTTTAGGCGAACCTAACCTGAGAACTTGATTTACATAATCGGCGGGGAAATTATTGATTCACGAAGGGGGAATTAAGAAACATTATGGTTTCTTTGATCTTTAGGCAAACCTAACCTGAGAACTTGATTTACATAATCGGCGGGGGAATGTATTGATTCACGAAGGGGGAATTAAGAAACATTATGGCTTCTTTAATCTTAGGTCTGAGGGATAAACGTACTTTAGGTCAGAGAGAAAAATTAATATTCTATTTTGAAATAGGGCTTCATTGATCTTTAGTGTCAGGAATTATAAATGACATCACTTGTTATCTTGGAATTATGCGGGAGTCTAAAGAGATAGAAATTCTATTTTTAAATACGGCTTCACTGAGCTTTAAGTCGGAGAGATAAATTGATATTCTAACGAAACCTTAATAGTTTAGCTAGGAACATTTATGAGATGAAGAGATTAACGTAGGAAAGGGTTTCCTAGAAATTTGAAATTTGTCAGCGCAGGGATGCCAAAAAACAAAAGGAACACACAGAAATTACTTTTAGGGGATTATTTGGGCGAAACCGTTTTAGACAGGTTTTGGAATTATTTCGGCGAAACAGTTAGAGACATTCTAAAAGATGATTCTAGAAGAGGTTTTGAGTGTGGTCTTTATAATACACAAGTTCCATTTGAACAGTGTTGTGAGGTCCCCTACCACAACCCCAAAGGGTTCCGATCCCCCCACCCCAACCCCGAAGGAACCCACCAGTCCTCAAAGGTTCTCCGGATTCCCAAAGGGCCCCCGGCGCCCCAAAGGCTCCTGAGCCACCATTTTAATACTTTTTTAAGGCTTTATTATATCTTTTCAGAACAAATTATTATTTTAGGGAATTATTTCGGCGAAACAGTTAGAGACATTTTAAAAGGTGATTTTTGAAGAGATTTTAGAAGAGGATTTGAGGGTGAAACTCTGAGGTCGTTATAATACACAAGTTCCATTTGAACAGTGTCGTGAGGTCCTCTACCCCAACCCCAAAGGGTTCCGATCCCCCCACCCCAACCCCGAAGGAAGCGCCCGGTCCTCAAAGGTCCTCCCAAGCTCCCAAAGGACCACCTGGCCCTCAAGGGTCCAACAGACCCTCAAAGGCTCTCCCCGAGCCCCGTCTTTCGTTGATGTGTATTGTCTGAAACTTATGATTTGGGATATGTAAATTACTATTTCGGACTTTTCTGAGCTAGATTTCTTAGTCTTTCGTTGGTGTGTGTTGTCTGAAACCTATGATTTGGGATGTGTAGTTTGCTATTTTTGACTTTTCTGAGCTGGATTTCTTAGCCTTTCATAGGTGAGTGCTGTCAGAAAATTATGATTTGGGATGTGTAGTTTGCAAGTTGGACTTTTCAGGGCTATGATTCTTAGTCTCTCATAGGCGTTTGTTGTCTGAAACTTCTAGTTTGGGATGAATAGTTTGCTATTTCAGGTTTTTCTGAGCTAAGGTTTCCTAGTATTTCGTAGGTGAATGTTGTCTGTAGCCTATAGTTTGGGATGAGTAGTTTGCTATTTCGGGCTTTTCTAAGCTAGATTTCTTAGTCTTTCGTTGGTGTGTGTTGTCTGAAACCTATGATTTGGGATGGGTGGATTGTTATTTTTGACTTTTCTGAGCTGGATTTCTTAGCCATTCATTGGTGTGTGTTGTCTGAAACTTATGATTTGGGATGGTTAATTTGCTATTTTTGACTTTTCTGAGCTAGGTTTCTTAGCCTTGCATATGTGTGTGCTGTCAGAAAATTGTGATTTGGGATTTGAAGTTTG
This sequence comes from Artemia sinica, assembly GCA_027921565.1. Classification (NCBI taxonomy): domain Eukaryota; kingdom Metazoa; phylum Arthropoda; class Branchiopoda; order Anostraca; family Artemiidae; genus Artemia; species Artemia sinica. Next base: position 54,456,607 of record CM051274.1, on the reverse strand, counting down.
CATTTTGGACTTTTCAGAGCTAGGATTCTTAGTCCCTCATAGGTGTTTGTTGTCTGAAGCCTATAGTTTGAGATGAGTAGTTTGCTATTTCAGGCTTTTCATAGCCAGATTTCTTAGTATTTCGTAGGTGTGTGTTGTCTGAAACCTATGATTTGGATTGTGTGGGTTGCTATTTTTTGACTTTTCATAGCCAGATTCCTTAGTCTTTCGTAGGTGTGTGTTTTCTGAAACCTATGATTTGGATTGTGTGGATTGTTATTTTTTGACTTTTCTGAGCTGGATTTCATAGCCTTTCGTAGGGATGTGTTGACTGAAACCTACGATTTGGGATGAGTGGTTTGCTTTTTGGACTTTTCAGAGCTGGATTTCTTAGCCGTTCATAGGTGAGTGTTGTCTGAAACCTATGATTTGGGATGGTTAATTTGCTATTTTTGACTTTTCTGGGCTAGGTTTCAGAGCCTTTCATAGGTGTGTGTTGTCAGAAAATTATGATTTGGGATGTGTAGTTTGCTATTTCAGGCTTTTCTGAGCTAAGGTTTCCTAGTATTTCGTAGGTGAATGTTGTCTGAAACCAATAGTTTGGGATGAGTAGTCTGCTATTTCAGGCTTTTATGAGCTAGGTTTCTTAGCCTTTCGTAGGTGTGTGTTGACTGAAACTTATGATTTGGGATATGTAATTTGCTATTTCCGACTTTTCATAACCAGATTTCTTAGTCTTTCGTAGGTGTGTGGTGTCTGAAACCTATGATTTGGGATGTGTGGGTTACTATTTTTTGACTTTTCTGAGCTGGATTTCTTAGACTTTCGTAGGCGTGCGTTGACTGAAACCTATGATTTGGGATGGTTAATTTGCTATTTTTGACTTTTCTGAGCTAGATTTCTTAGCCTTTCATAGGTGTGTGCTTTCAGAAAATTATGATTTGGGAGGTGTAGTTTGCTTTTTGGACTTTTCAGAGCTAGGATTCTTAGTCACTCATAGGTGTTTGTTGTCTGAAACTTCGAGTTTGGGATGAGTAGTTGGCTATTTCAGACTTTTCTGAGCTAAGGTTTCTTAGTATTTCGTAGGTGAATGTTGTCTGAAACTTATGATTTGGGATATGTAAATTACTATTTCGGGCTTTTCTGAGTTGGATTTCTTAGTCTTTCATAGGTGTGTGGTGTCTGAAACCTATGATTTGGGATGAGTGGTTTGCTTTTTGGACTTTTCTGAGCTGGATTTCTGAGCCTTTCCTAGGTGTGTGTTGACTGAAACCTATGATTTGGGATGTGTAGTTTGCTATTTTGACTTTTCTGAGCTAGGTTTCTTAGCCTTTCATAGGTAAGTGTTGTCAGAAAATTATGATTTGGGATATGTAGTTTGCTATTTCAGGCTTTTCTGAGCTAAGGTTTCCTAGTATTTCGTAGGTGAATGTTGTCTGAAACCAATAGTTTGGGATGAGTAGTTTGCTATTTTTGACCTTTCTGAGCTAGGTTTCTTAGTCTTTCGTTGGTGTGTGTTGACTGAAACCTATGATTTGGGATATATAGTTTGCTATTTTTGACTTTTCTGAGCTGCATTTATTAGCCTTTCATAGGTGTGTGTTGACTGAAACCTATGATTGGGATGAGTTGTTTGCTATTTTTGTCTTTTCTGAGCTAGATTTCTTAGCCTTTCATAGGTATGTGTTGTCAGAAAATTAAGATTTGGGATGTGTAGTTTGCTATTTGGACTTTTCAGAGCTATGATTCTTAGTCCATCATAGGCGTTTGTTGTCTGAAACTTCTAGTTTGGGATGAGTAGTTTGCTATTTCAGGCTTTTCTGAGCTAAGGTTTCTTAGTCTTTCATAGGTGAATGTTGTCTGAAACCTATGATTTGGGATATGTTAATTACTATTTCGGGCTTTTCTAAGCTAGATTTCTTAGTCTTTCGTTGGTGTGTGTTGTCTGAAACCTATGATTTGGGATGGGTGGATTGCTACTTTTGACTTTTCTGAGCTGGATTTCTTAGCCTTTCATAGGTGTTTGTTGTCTGAAACCTATAGTTTGAGATGACTAGTTTGCTATTTTTGACTTTTCTGAGCTAGGTTTCTTAGCCGTTCATAGGTGAGTGTTGTCTGAAACCTATGATTTGGGAATATGTAAATTACTATTTCGGGCTTTTCTGAGTTGGATTTCTTAGTCTTTCATAGGTATGTGTTGTCTGAAACCTATGATTTGGGATGTGTGGATTGCTATTTTTTTACTTTTCCGAGCTGGATTTCTTAGTCGTTCATAGGTGAATGCTGTCTGAAACTTATGATTTGGGATGGTTAATTTGCTATTTCCGGCTTTTATTAGCTAGGTTTCTTAGCCTTTCATAGGTGTGTGTTGTCAGAAAATTATGATTTGGGATGTGTAGTTTACTATTTGGACTTTTCAGAGCTAGGATTCTTAGTCCATCATAGGTGTTTGTTGTCTGAAACCAATAGTTTGGGATGAGTAGTTTGCTATTTCAGGCTTTTCGGAGCTAGATTTCTTAGCCTTTCATTGGTGTATGCTTTCAGAAAATTATGATTTGGGATATTTAAATTACTATTTCGGACTTTTCTGAGTTGGACACTTCTAAATTTTTCCGTAGAAGATAGGAAAAGTTATACTATGATTATGATTAATTTCCATGAAGATAAAAAGTTTCACTTTAATTCTAAATTTTCTTAAATTCAATTCCGACCTTTCTCAAAGAGATGAAAAAAAATAAAGTTCTGTTCCAAATATTTTTCCCGGAAGAAGAAAAGTTCAACTTCGATTCTGAATTTTCTCAATGAAAATGAAATAAGTTACTGATCAAATCTCTTTTCCCAAAATAATATAAAAATTTCCACTTCAGTTCAGATTTTTTTCTCAAAGAGATGAAGAAATTTAAAGTTCTGTTCCAAATTTTTTCATAGAAGATAGGAAAAAGTTATACTTTGAACGTGAATATTCGAGTTCTATTCTGAATTTTACCAAAGAACACAATTCAATTCTAATTTCCCCGAAAAAAATTTAAAGTTCAATTCTAAATTTTTCGGTGGAAGATAGAAAAAGTAACACCATACGTGTGAATATTTGCCCGGAAGATAAAAAGTTCTAGTTCAATTTAAAATTTTCTCAACGAAGTGAAGAAGAATTCAAGTTCTCTTCTGAATTTTACCAAAGAACACAATTCAATTCTAATTTCACAGAGAAAATAAAAATCTTCCATTTCAGTTCCTTATTTCACAAAGACATAAAGAAATTTAAAGTTCAATTCTAAATTTTTCGGTGGAAGATAGAAAAAGTAATACCATACTTGTGAAATATTTTCATGGAAGATAAAAAGTTCTAGTTCAATTTAAAATTTTCTCAACTAAGTGAAGGAAAGTTCATGTTCTCTTCTGAATTTTCTCAATGAAAAAGAAATTAGTCATTGATCATTTCTATTTTTCCAAATAATATAAAAATTTTCCACTTTAGTTCAGATCTGACTCGAAGAGACGAAAAATTTAAAATACTGTTCCAAATTTTTCACTGAAGATAAAAAAGTTCAAGTTCTCGTCGGAATTTTACCAAAGAACACAATTCAATTCTAATTTCTCCAGAGAAAACAAAAATCTTCCACTTCAGTTCTTTATTTCACAAAGACATAAAGAAATTTAAAGTTCAATTCAAAATTTTTCGGTGGGAGATAGAAAAATTAATACCATACTTGTGATTATTTTCACGGAAGATAAAAAGTTCTAGTTCAATTTAAAATTTTCTCAATGAAGTGAAGAAAAGTTCAAGTTCTCTACTGAATTTTACCAAAGAAGACAATTCAATTCTAATTTCTACAGAGAAAGTAAAAATCTTCCACTTCAGTTCATTATTTCACAAAAGACATAAAGAAATTTAAAGTTCAATTCCAAATTTTTCGGTGGAAGATAGAAAAAGTAATACTATACTTGTGAATATTTTCCCGGAGGATAAAAAGTTCTAGTTCAATTTAAAATTTTCTCAACGAAGTGAAGAAAAGTTCAAGTTCTCTACTGAATTTTACCAAAGAAGACAATTCAATTCTAATTTCTACAGAGAAAATAAAAATCTTCCACTTCAGTTTTAAGTTCCCCAAAGAAATAAAGAAATTTAAAGTTCTATTCTAAATTTTTAGATGGAAGATAGAAAAAGTAATACTATGACTGCGATTGTTTTCCATGAAGATCAAAAGTTTCACTTTATTTATAATTTTTCTTAAATTCAGTTCTGATTTTTCTCAAAGAGATGAAACATTTAAAGTTCTGTTCCAAATTTTTCAGAGAAGATAGAAAAAGTTATACATTGATTGTGAATATTCAACATGAAGATAAGGAACTCCACTTTAATTCTGAGTTTTCTCGAAGAAGTGCAAATTGTTCAAGTTCTCTTCTGAATTTTCTTAAAGAAGAGAAAAAAGTTAACTCAATTCTGAATTTTACCAATGAAAATGAAAAAACCTTCCACTTCAGTTCTTAATTTCTCAAAGACATAAAAAATTTAAAGTTCAGTTCTAAATTTTTCTATAGAAGATAGGAAAAGTTATACTGTGATTGTGATTATTTTCCAGTGAAGATAAAAAGTTTCACTTTAATTCTAATTTTCTTAAGTTCACTACCGATTTTTTGCAAAGAGATGAAAAATTTAAAGTTCTGTTCCAAATTTTTCATAGAAGATTGATAAAGTTATACATTGATTTGAATATTCGACATGAAAATAAGGAGCATCACTTTAATTCTGAGTTTTCTCGAAGAAGTGCAAAATGTTCAAGTTCACTTCTGAATTTTCTTAAAGAAGTGAAAAAAGTTAGCTCAATTCTGAATTTTACCAATGAAAATGAAAAAAGCTTCCACTTCAGTTCTTAATTCCTCAAAGACATAAAAAATTCAAAGTTCTCTTCTAATTTTTCCAAGAAAATAAAAAGGCTCCACTTCAGTTCTGGTTTTTTTTTTCTCAAAGAGATGAAAAATTTAAAGTTCTTTTCTAATTTTAAATTAAGTTTTAGCTCCTTTGTCTTATAATTTTACCCATCAAATTTTTAAATTAGAGAATGAGTGACTCGTTCTATTATTAAAGACAATCGTTCAAAATCGTTCATCTAACCTTCAAAACAATAGGTTAGGTTAGGTATAAATAAATATTAATAAATAAATAGAAACATTTCTACATGTTTAAGTTAGGTTAGGGTAGGTTAACTTATCATGAGTGCTCATGATAAGTTAACCTAACCTTTTCCGGCGAGTATGGTTGGGTTAGTTTAGACTAGATTAAGTTAGGTTAGATTAGGTTAGGTTAGCCTACGTACGCTTCACTTAGGTTAGCTTAGGTTAGGTGAGAGACATGCAAAAAGTTAGGTGTATGATTAGGTTAGGTTAGATTAAGTTAGGTTAGGTTAAGTTAGGTTAGGCTAGGTTAGCCTGCGTACGCGCGCGTACGTAGGCTAACCTAGCCTAACCTAACTTAAACTAACCTAACTTAATCTAACCTAACCTAACCTAATCATACACCTAGCTTTTTGCATGCCTCTCACCTAACCTAAGCTAACCTAAGTGAAGCGTACGTAGGCTAACCTAACCTAACCTAATCTAACCTAACTTAATCTAGTCTAAACTAACCCAACCATACTCGCCGGAAAAGGTTAGGTTAACTTATCATGAGCACTCATGATAAGTTAACCTACCCTAACCTAACTTAAACATGTAGAAATGTTTCTATTTATTTATTAATATTTATTTATACCTAACCTAACCTATTGTTTTGAAGGTTAGATGAACGAGTTTGAACGATTGTCTTTAATAATAGAACGAGTCACTCATTTTCTAATTTAAAAATTTGATGGGTAAATCCATAAGACAAAGGAGCTAAAATTTAATTTAAAATTAGAAAAGAACTTTAAATTTTTCATCTCTTTGAGAAAAAAAAACAGAACTGAAGTGGAGCCTTTTTATTTTCTTGGAAAAATTAGAAGAGAACTTTGAATTTTTTATGTCTTTGAGGAATTAAGAACTGAAGTGGAAGCTTTTTTCATTTTCATTGGTAAAATTCAGAATTGAGCTAACTTTTTTCACTTCTTTAAGAAAATTCAGAAGTGAACTTGAACATTTTGCACTTCTTCGAGAAAACTCAGAATTAAAGTGATGCTCCTTATTTTCATGTCGAATATTCAAATCAATGTATAACTTTTTCTATCTTCTATGAAAAATATGGAACAGAACTTTAAATTTTTCATCTCTTTGCAAAAAATCGGTAGTGAACTTAAGAAAATTAGAATTAAAGTGAAACTTTTTATCTTCACTGGAAAATAATCACGATCATAGCATAACTTTTCCTATCTTCTATAGAAAAATTTAGAACTGAACTTTAAATTGTTTATGTCTTTGAGAAATTAAGAACTGAAGTGGAAGCTTTTTTCATTTTCATTGGTAAAATTCAGAATTGAGTTAACTTTTTTCTCTTCTTTAAGAAAATTCAGAAGAGAACTTGAACAATTTGCACTTCTTCAAGAAAACTCAGAATTAAAGTGGAGTTCCTTATCTTCATGTTGAATATTCACAATCAATGTATAACTTTTTCTATCTTCTATGAAAAATTTGGAACAGAACTTTAAATTTTTCATCTCTTTGAGAAAAACCAGAACTGAATTTAAGAAAAATTATAAATAAAGTGAAACTTTTGATCTTCATGGAAAACAATCGCAGTCATAGTATTACTTTTTCTATCTTCCATCTAAAAATTTAGAATAGAACTTTAAATTTCTTTATTTCTTTGGGGAACTTAAAACTGAAGTGGAAGATTTTTATTTTCTCTGGAGAAATTAGAATTGAAGTGTGTTCTTTGGTAAAGTTCAGAAGAGAACTTGAACTTTTCTTCACTTCGTTGAGAAAATTTTAAATTGAACTAGAACTTTTCATCTTCCGGGAAAATATTCACAAGTATGGTATTAATTTTTTAATCTTCCACCGAAAAATTTAGAATTGAACTTTAAATTTCTTTATGTCTTTTGTGAAATAATGAACTGAAGTGGAAGATTTTTACTTTCTCTGTAGAAATTAGAATTGAATTGTCTTCTTTGGTAAAATTCAGTAGAGAACTTGAACTTTTCTTCACTTCATTGAGAAAATTTTAAATTGAACTAGAACTTTTTATCTTCCGTGAAAATAATCACAAGTATGGTATTAATTTTTCTATCTCCCACCGAAAAATTTAGAATTGAACTTTAAATTTCTTTATGTCTTTGTGAAATAAAGAACTGAAGTGGAAGATTTTTTTTTCTCTGGAGAAATTAGAATTGAATTGTGTTCTTTGGTAAAATTCCGAAGAGAACTTGAACTTTTTTATCTTCAGTGAAAAATTTGGAACAGTATTTTAAATTTTTCATCTCTTCGAGTCAGATCTGAACTAAAGTGGAAAATTTTTATATTATTTGGAAAAATAGAAATGATCAATGACTAATTTCTTTTTCATTGAGAAAATTCAGAAGAGAACTTGAACTTTCCTTCACTTCGTTGAGAAAATTTTAAATTGAACTAGAACTTTTTATCTTCCATGAAAATATTTCATAAGTATGGTATTACTTTTTCTATCTACCACCGAAAAATTTAGAATTGAACTTTAAATTTCTTTATGTCTTTGTGAAATAAGGAACTGAAGTGGAAGACTTTTATTTTCTCTGTGAAATTCGAATTGAATTGTGTTCTTTGGTAAAATTCAGAAGACAACTTGAATTCTTCTTCACTTCGTTGAGAAAATTTTAAATTGAACTAGAACTTTTTATCTTCCGGGAAAATATTCACACGTATGGTATTACTTTTTCTATCTTCCACCGAAAAATTTAGAATTGAACTTTAAATTTTTTATTGGGGAAATTAGAATTGAATTGTGTTCTTTGGTAAAATTCAGAATAGAACTCGAATATTCACGTTCAAAGTATAACTTTTTCCTATCTTCTATGAAAAAATTTGGAACAGAACTTTAAATTTCTTCATCTCTTTGAGAAAAAAATCTGAACTGAAGTGGAAATTTTTATATTATTTTGGGAAAATAGATTTGATCAATAACTTATTTCATTTTCATTGAGAAAATTCAGAATCGAAGTTGAACTTTTCTTCTTCCGGGAAAATATTTGGAACAGAACTTTAATTTTTTTTCATCTCTTTGAGAAAGGTCGGAATTGAATTTAAGAAAATTTAGAATTAAAGTGAAACTTTTTATCTTCATGGAAAATAATCATAATCATAGTATAGCTTTTCCTATCTTCTACGAAAAAATTTAGAAGTGTCCAACTCAGAAAAGTCCGAAATAGTAATTTACATATCCCAAATAATAATTTTCTGAAAGCATACACCAATGAAAGGCTAAGAAATCTAGCTCCGAAAAGCCTGAAATAGCAAACTACTCATCCCAAACTATTGGTTTCAGACAACAAACACCTATGATGGACTAAGAATCCTAGCTCTGAAAAGTCCAAACAGTAAACTACACATCCCAAATCATAATTTTCTGACAACACACACCTATGAAAGGCTATAAAACCTAGCTAATAAAAGCCGGAAATAGCAAATTAACCATCCCGAATCATAAGTTTCAGACAGCACTCACCTATGAACGACTAAGAAATCCAGCTCGGAAAAGTAAAAACATAGCAACCCACACATCCCAAATCATAGGTTTCAGACAACACATACCTATGAAAGACTAAGAAATCCAGCTTAGAAAAGCCCGACATAGTAATTTACATATTCCCAAATCATAGGTTTCAGACAACACTCACCTATGAACGGCTAAGAAACCTAGCTCAGAAAAGTCAAAAATAGCAAACTATTCATCTCAAACTATAGGTTTCAGACAACAAACACCTATGAAAGGCTAAGAAATCCAGCTCAGAAAAGTCAAAAGTAGCAATCCACCCATCCCAAATCATAGGTTTCAGACAACACACACCAACGAAAGACTAAGAAATCTAGCTTAGAAAAGCCCGAAATAGTAATTAGCATATCCCAAATCATAGGTTTCAGACAACATTCACCTATGAAAGACTAAGAAACCTTAGCTCAGAAAAGCCTGAAATAGCAAACTACTCATCCCAAACTAGAAGTTTCAGACAACAAACGCCTATGATGGACTAAGAATCATAGCTCTGAAAAGTCCAAATAGCAAACTACACATCCCAAATCTTAATTTTCTGACAACACATACCTATGAAAGGCTAAGAAATCTAGCTCAGAAAAGACAAAAATAGCAAACCACTCATCCCAATCATAGGTTTCAGTCAACACACACCTATGAAAGGCTAATAAATGCAGCTCAGAAAAGTCAAAAATAGCAAACTACATATCCCAAATCATAGGTTTCAGTCAACACACACCAACGAAAGACTAAGAAACCTAGCTCAGAAAGGTCAAAAATAGCAAACTACTCATCCCAAACTATTGGTTTCAGACAACATTCACCTGCGAAATACTAGGAAACCTTAGCTCAGAAAAGCCTGAAATAGCAAACTACATATCCCAAATCATAATTTTCTGACAACACTTACCTATGAAAGGCTAAGAAACCTAGCTCAGAAAAGTCAAAATAGCAAACTACACATCCCAAATCATAGGTTTCAGTCAACACACACCTATGAAAGACTAAGAAATCCAACTCAGAAAAGCCCGAAATAGTAATTTACATATCCCAAATCATAAGTTTCAGACAACATTCACCTACGAAATACTAAGAAACCTTAGCTCAGAAAAGTCTGAAATAGCCAACTACTCATCCCAAACTCGAAGTTTCAGACAACAAACACCTATGAGTGACTAAGAATCCTAGCTCTGAAAAGTCCAAAAAGCAAACTACACCTCCCAAATCATAATTTTCTGAAAGCACACACCTATGAAAGGCTAAGAAATCTAGCTCAGAAAAGTCAAAAATAGCAAATTAACCATCCCAAATCATAGGTTTCAGTCAACACACGCCTACGAAAGGCTAAGAAATCCAGCTCAGAAAAGTCAAAAAATAGCAACCCACACATCCAAAATCATAGGTTTCAGACACCACACACCTACGAAAGACTAAGAAATCTGGTTATGAAAAGTCGGAAATAGCAAATTACATATCCGAAATCATAAGTTTCAGTCAACACACACCTACGAAAGGCTAAGAAACCTAGCTCATAAAAGCCTGAAATAGCAAACTACTCATCCCAAACTATTGGTTTCAGACAACATTCACCTACGAAATACTAGAAAACCTTAGCTCAGAAAAGCCTGAAATAGCAAACTACACATCCCAAATCATAATTTTCTGACAACACACACCTATGAAAGGCTAAGAAACTTAGCCCAGAAAAGTCAAAAATAGCAAATTAACCATCCCAAATCACAGGTTTCAGACAACACTCACCTATGAACGGCTAAGAAATCCAGCTCTGAAAAGTCCAAAAAGCAAACCACTCATCCCAAATCGTAGGTTTCAGTCAACACATCCCTACGAAAGGCTATGAAATCCAGCTCAGAAAAGTCAAAAAATAACAATCCACACAATCCAAATCATAGGTTTCAGAAAACACACACCTACGAAAGACTAAGGAATCTGACTATGAAAAGTAAAAAAATAGCAACCCACACAATCCAAATCATAGGTTTCAGACAACACACACCTACGAAATACTAAGAAATCTGGCTATGAAAAGCCTGAAATAGCAAACTACTCATCTCAAACTATAGGCTTCAGACAACAAACACCTATGAGGGACTAAGAATCCTAGCTCTGAAAAGTCCAAAATGCAAACTACAAATCCCAAATCATAATTTTCTGACAGCACACACATATGAAAGGCTAAGAAACCTAGCTCAGAAAAGTCAAAAATAGCAAATTAACCATCCCAAATCATAAGTTTCAGACAACACACACCTATGAACGGCTAAGAAATCCAGCTCAGAAAAGTCAAAAATAACAATCCACCCATCCCAAATCATAGGTTTCAGACAACACACACCAACGAAAGACTAAGAAATCTAGCTTAGAAAAGCCCGAAATAGCAAACTACTCATCCCAAACTATAGGCTTCAGACAACATTCACCTACGAAATACTAGGAAACCTTAGCTCAGAAAAGCCTGAAATAGCAAACTATTCATCCCAAACTAGAAGTTTCAGACAACAAACGCCTATGAGAGACTAAGAATCATAGCTCTGAAAAGTCCAACTTGCAAACTACACATCCCAAATCATAATTTTCTGACAGCACTCACCTATGAAAGGCTAAGAAATCCAGCTCAGAAAAGTCAAAAATAGCAAACTACACATCCCAAATCATAGGTTTCAGACAACACACACCAACGAAAGACTAAGAAATCTAGCTCAGAAAAGTCCGAAATAGTAATTTACATATCCCAAATCATAAGTTTCAGACAATACACATCAACGAAAGACGGGGCTCGGGGAGAGCCTTTGAGGGTCTGTGGGACCCTTGAGGGCCGGGTGGTCCTTTGGGAGCTTGGGAGGACCTTTGAGGACTGGGCGCTTCCTTCGGGGTTGGGGTGGGGGGATCGGAACCCTTTGGGGTTGGGGTAGAGGACCTCACGACACTGTTCAAATGGAACTTGTGTATTATAACGACCTCAGAGTTTCACCCTCAAATCCTCTTCTAAAATCTCTTCAAAAATCATCTTTTAAAATGTCTCCAACTGTTTCGCCGAAATAATTCCCTAAAATAATAATTTGTTCTGAAAAGATATAATAAAGCCTTAAAAAAGTATTAAAATGGTGGCTCAGGAGCCTTTGGGGCGCCGGGGGCCCTTTGGGAATCCGGAGAACCTTTGAGGACCGGTGGGTTCCTTCGGGGTTGGGGTGGGGGGATCGGAACCCTTTGGGGTTGTGGTAGGGGACCTCACAACACTGTTCAAATGGAACTTGTGTATTATAACGACCACACTCAAAACCTCTTCTAGAATCATCTTTTAAATCATCTTTTAAAATGTCTCTAACTGTTTCGCCAAAATAATTCCAAAACCTGTCTAAAACGGTTTCGCCCAAATAATCCCCTAAAAGTAATTTCTGTGTGTTCCTTTTGTTTTTTGGCATCCCTGCGCTGACACATTTCACATTTCTAGGAAACCCTTTCCTACGTTAATCTCTTCATCTCATAAATGTTCCTAGCTAAACTATTAAGGTTTCGTTAGAATATCAATTTATCTCTCCGACTTAAAGCTCAGTGAAGCCGTATTTAAAAATAGAATTTCTATCTCTTTAGACTCCCGCATAATTCCAAGATAACAAGTGATCTCATTTATAATTCCTGACACTAAAGATCAATGAAGCCCTATTTCAAAATAGAATATTAATTTTTCTCTCTGACCTAAAGAACGTTTATCCCTCAGACCTAAGATTAAAGAAGCCATAATGTTTCTTAATTCCCCCTTCGTGAATCAATACATTCCCCCGCCGATTATGTAAATCAAGTTCTCAGGTTAGGTTCGCCTAAAGATCAAAGAAACCATAATGTTACTTAATTCCCCCTTCGTGAATCAATAATTTCCCCGCCGATTATGTAAATCAAGTTCTCAGGTTAGGTTCGCCTAAATATCAAAGAAACCATAATGTTTCTTAATTCCCCCTTCGTGAATCAATAATTTCCCCGTCGATTATGTAAATCAAGTTCTCAGGTTAGGTTCGCCTAAAGATCAAAGAAACCATAATGTTTCTTAATTCCTTCTTCGTGAATCAATAATTTCCCCGCCGATTATGTAAATCAGGTTCTCAGGTTAGGTTAGCCTAAAGATAAAAGAAGCCATGTTTGTTTCTTAATTCCCCTTCGTGAATCAATAATTCCCCCGCCGATTATGTAAATCAATTTCTCAGGTTAGGTTCGCCTAAAGACATAAAACAGACATAAATTGCTGTTGACATCCATAAATGTGAGAAAGTTCCTGTTTTTTCATTCTCACTGACAAAAACCATAAAACAGACATGAATTGCTGTTGACATCCATAAATGTGAGAAATTTTCTGTTTTTTCATTCTCACTGACAAAAACCATAAAACAGACATGAATTGCCGTTGACATCCATGAAAAACATCAAATAAATTGACCAACACACATAACCATCCTAGAAAACATCCATCAATGTGAGAAAATTCATGTTTTTTTAAGTGAGAAAATTCCTGTTTTTTCATTCTCACTGACAAAAACCATAAAACAGACATGAATTGCTGTTGACATCCATAAATGTGAGAAAGTTCCTGTTTTTTCATTCTCACTGACAACGAACATACATAAAACAGACATAAATTGCTGTTGTCATCCATAAATGTGAGAAAGTTCCTGTTTTTCCATTCTCACTGACAACGAACAGACATAAAAACATGCATAAATTATGTAAAAAAGTTGTAGGTGGCAGCAGGGGTGAGGGATGGGAGTCAATAAGGCCTTTCTACTGTCAAGAGGACGTATCGGCAATGCTTCAGGACCGGTTGATGGTATTAAGTTAAAAATTTTGTCCTGTCTTGAAGGGGATGTTGAATAAAAGGTGCTATTTGCATACTGCTACTAATGCTACTACTGCTACTACAACTATTGGTACGCATAATTACATATCCTTTCAATAATACTGAAAAAAATTGATGTCTCAAAACTTTGTTTGAATATTTGTTATGGGAAATGATAGGCGTGGGGGGGGGTTTCTCTCAAATTACTTTGACTCTTAAAAGGGCATTTGATTTAAAATCAAATGAGACCCATCTGAATTTAATACAACCACTCATTCCATAAAAATCTTATATGCCCCCAGGACATAACGTAACAGCCTTACACCAGGGCTCTGAGGTGTTGTACCAGCCCTGGAAGCATTATTATATGCTCTTTGGACTACTTTAGACAAAATTGCCATCACACAATTTCAATCAGATGCATTTGGTTAAAAGAGGGGTAGTTGGGTGGAGGGCTACTTGAACGCCATCGCTATTGACTCTTAAAAGGGAACTAGAACTTCCAGTTTCAACCAAATGAGCCACCTCTAAAGCCTATAAAACCATCCCTTCCATTAGAACCTTAAATGCCCCAGGGGCATAACTTACAACCCTCGCCCTCAGGCTCTACTACTACTACTACTACTACTAACAACTCATCGCAGAACCAAGCCGCCTGAGGCCAACACAGCTACGCACGCTCCTCCTCCACCCCAATCTATTCAAAGCCTCCCTTTTTACACCCGCCCACGAAGTTCCCATTTCATTTAAATCTTTCTTTATGACGTCCTCCCACCCCAGACGGGGACGACCTGCTTTCCGTTTAGCCCTAGATGGTTGGCCGAAAAGAACAATCTTTGGCAATCTGTCATCCTTCATCCGCACAACATGCCCTAACCACCTCAACCTTTCTTTCATTATAGACCTAGAAAGCGGTATTGAACCACATTTTTCGTATAGCCTATTGTTTGAAATACGGTCAGTCAGCCGGGTACCCAGAACAATCCTTAAGCAATTTCTCTGGAAAACATCTAGCAAATCTTCATCCGCTTTTCGAAGCGTCCATGCTTCAGAGCCATATTTGACCACTGTCATCACTGTAGCTTCTAAGATTCTAATCTTGGTTTGCAGACTTATCTTCCTATTCTTCCAGACTTTTTTTAACTGTGAAAAAACACCCTGGTGGTTTGTATCAACCTCAAAAGCCTTGTTATATGATATATGGACTGTTTTGAATAAGAGGACTGCCTCAAAATATATATTGGATACATCTCAGGAAAACACAAAGTGTTTGTGTGTGTGTGTGGGGGGGGGGGGGTTGCTGCGCTCTGATCACTTTGGCTCTTAAAAATGGCACTAGAACTTATGATTATCAATCCAATGAGTCCCTTCCAAAGCATATACGACTACCTCTTTTTTTATAAAAACCTTATATAACCCAAGGGCATAACTTACAACCCTTTCCCGGAAAAGCTGTAGAGGGGGGGGGGGGGGTCTTCCTCACAGACATAATTTCTTAAACCTTCAACTACGATGAATAAAATTCTTATCTCCAAATTTTGATTGGGGGTGCTAAGGCAAATGCTGAGCGTGGAGGGGGGGGGAGGGTTTACTTGCTCTCAAATCACTTTGACTCTTAAAAAGGGCACTTTAACTTCCAATGTCAAATCAAATAAGCCCAATCTGATGTCTAAACTACCATCCATTCAATAAAAACCTCATATGCCCTCTGGAAATAACTTACAACCCTATCTCCAAGGCGCTGGGGGGCTGTGTCATCCCTAGAGTCATTATTAGATGTTCTTTGGACTATTTTGAAAAAAAATCGCTATTTCATTATTTCAATAATATACGTTTGGTGAAAGTCAGGGCTGTAGAAGAGGGGGGGGGGCTAAATGCCGTCCATCACTTCTAACGCTTAAAAAGGAACTAGAACTTCCAATTTTCAACCAAATGAGCTTCTTCTAAAGTTAAAAACCATCCCTTCCATTAAAATCTTAAATACCCCCTGGCCATAACTTACAAAACTTGCCCCTAATCTCTGGGGTTTGGTCCTACCCCAAAAGCCTTGTTATATGATATTTAGACTATTTTGAATAGAATGGATATCTCAAAATTTCTATTAGATGCATTTTGGGACAATACGAGGTGTGTGTGTGTGTGGGGGGGAGGTATCTGCTCTCCGATCACCTTGACTCTTAAAAAGAGCACTAGAGCGTCTGATTAACAATCCAATGAGCCCCCTCCAAAGTTTATATGACCTTGCTTTCTGTAAAAAACCTTATATGCCCCCAAGGCACAACTTACAACCCTTTCTCTGAGGGCTGGAAGGATTTTTTATCCTCAAAGACATAATTACCAGACTTTTTTAAATACGTTGAACAAAAAGGTTATCCCAAAATTTTGATTGTATGTGTTTGGGTAAATAATGGGCCGGGGGGGGGGGGTCATTTGCCCTCAGATCACTTTCAACTAATAAAAAAGGCACTAGTCCTCTCAATTTTCAATCGATTGAGCCCTTTTTTAAGCTTCTACGACAAAACTTTCTATAAAAACCATATATGCCCCAAGGGCATAATTAACGACCCTTGTCCTGAGGGCTATAGAGGGGGGGGTTATCGTCCTCAAAGACATATTTTTCAGATCTTTAAATTACGTTGAACGGAATAGCAATATCACAATGTTGATCGCAAATGTTGGGGAAATGATGGAGGTGGGGGGGGGAGCGATTCGCCCTTCGATTACTTTCGACTATTAAAAATGGCAATAGCCCTCTCAATTTCTGCTTGAATGAGGCCTTTTTGAACTTATATGACAACACTGTCTATAAAGACCTTATATACCCCCAGGGCATAGCTTACAACCTTAGCCCTGAGGGCTGTGAAGGAGTTTTAATACTCGAAGATATAATTTCCGGACCCTAAGTCTCGAAAATGGCTATATCAAAATGTTGATCAGAAGTTTTTGGGGAATTGCCTTGGGGGCTGTGGGGGGTTTGTCATCCTCAAAGACATAATTTCCGAGCATTTCAACTATAACTTACAAACCCCTGGCCATAACTTACAAAAGTTGCCCCTAATCTCTGGGGTTTGGTCTTACCCCAAAAGCCTTGTTATATGATATTTAGACTATTTTGAATAGAATGGATATCTCAAAATTTCTATTAGATGCATTTTGGGACAATACGACGTGTGTGTGTGGAGGGGGGGGGGTAGCTGCTCTCTGATCACATTGACTCTTAAAAAGAGCACTAGAGCGTCTGACTAACAATCCAATGAGCCCCCTCCAAAGTTTATATGACCTTGCTTTCTGTAAAAAACCTTATATGCCCCCAAGGCATAACTTACAACCCTTTCTCTGAGGGCTGGAAGGTTTTTATCCTCAAAGACATAATTACCAGACTTTTTCAAATACGTTGAACAAAATGGTTATCCCAAAATTTCGATTGTATGTGTTTGGGGAAATACGGACGGGCGGGGGGGGGAGTCATTTGCCCTCAGATCACTTTCAACTAATAAAAAAGGCACTAGTCCT
Organism: Artemia sinica; assembly: GCA_027921565.1. NCBI lineage: Eukaryota > Metazoa > Arthropoda > Branchiopoda > Anostraca > Artemiidae > Artemia > Artemia sinica. Next base: position 54,439,634 of record CM051274.1, on the reverse strand, counting down.
CTCAATTTTCAATCGAATGAGACCTTTTTTAAGCTTCTACGACAAAACTTTCTATAAAAACCGTAAATGCCCCAAGGGCATAATTAACGACCCTTGTCCTGAGGGCTATAACGGAGGGGGAGGGGGGGGGGTATCGTCCTCAAAGACATTATTTTCAGATCTTTAAATTATGTTGAACGGAATAGCAATATCACAATGTTGATCGTAAATGTTGGGGAAATGATGGGGGTGGGGGGGGGCGATTCACCCTTCGATTACTTTCGACTATTAAAAACGGCAATAGCCCTCTCAATTTCTGCTTGAATGAGGCCTTTTTGAAGCTTATATGACAACGCTTTCTATAAAAACCTTATATACCCCCAGGGCATAGCTTACAACCTTAGCCCTGAGGGCTGTGAAGGAGTTGTAATACTCGAAGATATAATTTCCGGACCCTAAGTCTCGAAAATGGCTATATCAAAATGTTGATCAGAAGTTTTTGGGGAATTGCCTTGGGGGCTGTGGGGGGTTTGTCATCCTCAAAGACATAATTTCCGAGCATTTCAACTACGTTGAACAGAATGGCTATCTCAAAATTTTGATTGGATGTTTTCGCGGAAATGGTGGGCGTGAGAGAGGGGGTTATCCTCAAAGACCTAACTTCCAGAACTTTCAACTACGTCGAACAAAATGGCTATCTCAAAATATTGATTGGATGTGTTTGGGGAAATGGTGAGTTAGTTTTCCTCCAATCGCTTTTTACTATTAAAAAGGACACCAGCCCTTCGAATTTACAATCGAATGAGCCCTTTTTGAAGCTTCTTCGACAACTCCTTCGATACAAAGTGCCCTGGTCTAAAAGAAAAACAAAACAAGAATACATTGTGCCCACATCGTTCATTACTTAGGCAGCGCTATTGCGCTGCCTATGATAGACGGTCAGGCAAACGGGCACTCGAGACTATCTGTAGACAATTCCTCGGGGGAAAATCTAATAAATCTTCCTCCTTGTTCAGAAGCACCAACGTTGCAGAACCATACTTGGCCACTGTCATCACTGTAGCTTCCAAAATTCTAATCTTGGTTTCCATACTTATCTTACTATTCTTTAAAAACTTTTTTCAGCAGTTTATTTGTTCTTAGTCTAAGCGAGTTGGTCTTCTTGACAATCATTTCCAAGCCTATTCTTGCACCCTGAACTCTCAAAATCTCCAAAAATTCAAAAAAAGTATTGAACACATACCATCTGCATAATCTAAGCCGAGGAGATTTTTACCTTCCCATTTATTCCAAACTCCCCCATAGCTTTCGGCGTGCTCCTCAGGACAAAATCCATCAAAATGACCAATATAAACGGTGATAGAAGACAACCCTGCTTAACTCCTGATTCTCATTGATCGGTGGCAGACTAAATTTTGGAGCTTAATGGCTTGTTTGAGTTAGCCTATGATATATTCTATATTCACTACTTGGGCGTAGAAAACTCAATTTGGGTTCAGCCACATGGACTTTCGCAAATCACAGTTTTTGGAACTTGTTTCTAGGTATCTTGAGTTACGGGATCTACGAGAAGCTGAATTATGCGGGTATGTTTTTGGCTGCCTAAAATATAATGCAATTCAAAATCTCCGACATATATTACACACCACCTTAAAGGGGATAGAGGATTAATATTTTTTCTTTTCAGTGACTATATATACCCCCCCCCCAAGTAAATGTTAAAAAATATTGGAATTTGTATAAAACGAGACACATTTCCCCAAAAACTAATTTTTTTTGAAGAATCAAACTAATCAGAAATATGTTTTTGTGACCACAATGACCAGAATTGTGCTGAATCTGTACATCTAAACGACACATTAAACTAAGGTTAAGAAAATTTCATATCTTAAGATACTTTTCCATGATTTTGTTTTACGAGTAATTCACGAAAAGAAATTAAAGGCACCAAGCATACGGCTAGAGACTTCGAAAATCTATTTACTGAACTTAATTGAGTACAGACGACGCATAACCTAAAGCCCATATTCGGCCTCTCGGCTTTTTTAAATTGAAGTTTCGGCAATTCGGACTTCATTACGTTAAAGAACTTGTCAATTCAAATATTTGGTTTTCCTCTTGGGATTCAATTTACTTAGGTTCCACTGTAATTGCATAAAGTCCCTCTAAGAAGCGAAAATGCGCCGACGGAAACAGAAGAGATTTGTATTCAAAGTTTGTGAGGCTGGACGAGGGAATTTTATGACTCTGCCTGTCAATTAATTTGGGCTAATACTTCCTTGCGAGTTTAGTCCTAAAATTAGTTTGTAGTTTTAAAGTCTTTAATTGTTGCAAAACTTTTATTTTATCCAATATATCTTGTAAATTAGACCAGAGATTACTAACGAGAACTGATAAGAGTTTGCATATGTTATATCACAGGTAAGAAATAAGGAAGTCTATAGTGTGGTTCCATTATAAGAATTATCATGAGTTGGAGGGGGATTTTCGAAGGTAGTGAGTGGATATCGATATCGGTAGTCCTCCTATCGATATCGGTATCGACATATCGACAGATGTCCTCCTGTTATGAGCAAATATCATATCAAAAGAGCAAATATTTATACTGAAAATAACAAATTCAAAAACTTAAATATTCGCAAATAATACGTTTCCTTCGGTAATTTATAATATAATAAGCCTATTTCATTACAACCTCTAAATTTACTATATTTCCCTTCAGTTCTGTCTATTATTTTGATTGAGGTTTACAGTGGTGTTATCATAATCTATATTAGTAGTATGCTATAGATGGGTCCAGCCGCCACTATCCCTCAGGCCATTTGAGTTTGCATATACCCATGAGGCCCTAGCAACCAGATCCGGTGAATGACATTCACTAGCAACCAGATTATCTATACAGCAGAGGGTAAATCTCATTTGCATACTTCCATGATAACCTCATTTACATACTTACATGGTTTGCAGTGGTGTTATCATAACATATATTGAGTTAGGCTTTAATAACTTTACTATACAATTGTTGTTACTATCATTATTGTCGTATCCAATATATAATGACGCATCTACCATTTTAAAATGCAAATGACACTAAAAAAAAAAAATTCTAAGGTATACCCATCCGTATAGACAGCGATTCTCTAACATTTTTTGTCGCTTGTTTTTTTCATAGATATGAAGTTTTTAGCGCAGTATCACATTTTGTCAGTGTTTTCCCGTGTTTAGTTGTGAAATTAAATAAGCAGAACTCATTCCTCAAATTTGACAGCACTTTTTGTCGGTAGAAGCTCAAACTTTAACAATATATATTCTCCAAATACTACGCTAGCTCAAAAGAAAGCTTCACCTTCTTAAACTCTCGGGTGTTTTAGCTTATTTTCCTCGATTTTAACCAGTTTTTTTTAAATTTGGTATCCGCAGCTCCCAAAAACCACATAACTATATATGGAGGCCAATTTCATTTAAAATTGGATTCCTTAAGTTTCCTATTTTTAAGACATATATGATTTTGTAGGTCTCCACTAAACCAATTCACATTATCTGACTACATTTTCACTATTCTTGGTATTTTAATATTTTACGAGAGAGCGAAACTAATGTTATATTTACATAATATTTACTAAATTAATCTTTGGCGGAATGCTTTAGCTTCAATATGGTAAAAATATGCTAAGCAGTATTAGTAGGAGTGCAAATATACGTAGGTGAAACCGGGCAGAAACAAATGGGAAAAGGCAGAAAATTTGAATCGAAAGTGATTTGTTAATCTCAAATAAAAGTAGGCCATAAAAGTCTTGTTATAGTCTTTGAACAGCAAAGAACTAGTTTTTGGATCGGATCAGATTATCTTGCAATTTGAAATATCTTGCATAATCGACTTTTTCTTTTGAAATTATAGTTGACTTTCTAGTATGAAAAACATCTAAAGATCTAGTCTCTTTCTGAAGTCAACTTGAAATTCAACAGTTGAAATTCTAGTTGAAGAGCCTAACAGTCTGTGAAGAATTTGTGAAAAGTTAGCCAGCTTTACATCTCACAGAAACTATCTGTCTAGTCTCTACTCTAATTAGCCGTGGCTGTCAACTCTATATTTATCCCTACCAAGTTGATAATTCAAAAATTAACGTTCCATTTTAGCTCTTTATTTCTGTTTAAAATGGAAGATACGGTGAATGCATTATTAGCGCAAATTCATCCAATTAATTTGAGTTGGATATTATTAACCCGAAGTTAAGGCAGGTCAATTCAATGACACCGGATGTGGATGGGTTGGCGAATGATTTTGAAAATGTTATATCAACAGTCCAAAATGTTCAAAGGGAATCGTATTCAATTTTTAACGTTTTTTAACGTTATGTATTTTCGATGCGATACCTTAAACTAGGTATCCTTTTCCCAAACCGCACTACCTTTCTATGACGAACAAATAAAACGTTCAAATGTGGACAAGTCCATTTATTTAGACAGAGAAAACAAGTACAAAAACTTAAAATTTGAGATTATCTCAGAAAAAAATCTAGTGAATGAACCGGAAGCTTATTATTTTGTTTTGTATTAATATGTTAGTTTTAATTTTCATACTTTATCATTGCTGCTGATGACAATTGCAGCATATGTGAAAGAAATATCTATTCCATTTCTAGACATTTTTACATATTTTCACTGTCTGAATAAATGAACTTATCCCCATTTGAATGTTTTATTTGATGGTCATAGAAATGCAGTGTGGTCTGGGAAAAGGATACCAAATTAAGGTTATCACGTCGAAAATGCGTCGTATATATTGCGAGATGTGACCAATCAAGAATACAACTATAAATCAACATTTCTTTCACACGTCCCTGATGGAGTGTCCTTTTGTGCCTGTTTTGAAGTATTAGTGTATTTATTTGTGTTATTTGTTATCAGTAGTGACATATCTTCAGTTTCTACGACATGTCCTCCTCGGATTTCTAAGACAAGTCCCTGGCAAGATTCCTATGTCAGTCCCTGGCAAGGTTCCAATGACAGCCCTGGCTAATATCCCACCCCTGGCAAGATTCTTAACCCTGGCAAAATTCCCATGACAGCCCTCCCCGGATTCCTGTGACAATCCTGGCAAGATTCCCACCCCTGGCAAAATTCAAATGACAGCCCTGGCAAGATTCCTACGGGAGCCCTGGAAAGATTCCCACCTCTGGCAAGATTCTAACCCCTGGCAGGCTTCCTAGAATTCCAGGTTGCTGTTAATGTTTGTTGGTTATGATTGCTGGTTGTTGGTTATGATTGTTGGTTATGTTTGTTGGTTTTGTTAGTTGGTTATGATTGTTGGTTGATGGTTATGGTTGTTGGTTATAATTGTTGGTTATGTTTGTTGGTCATGTTTCTTGGCTGTTGTTGCGGGTTATGTGGTTCGTTGGCCATTGGTTGTGATTGTTGGTTGTTGGTTGATGGTTATGGTTGTTGGTTATGATTGTTGGTTTTGATTAATTCTTATGATTGCTGGTTGTTGGTTATGTTTGTTGGTTAAGTTTGTTGGTTGTTGGTTATGATTGTTTGTTGATGGTTACATTGTTTTTGTTGATTGTTGGCTATATTTATTGGTCATGCTTTTTGATGGTTATGTTGTTGTTGATTGTTGGTTTTGGACATTGTTGGTTCGGATATGTTTGATAATAATTGGAGTTACTAGAAAATGCCACCCTGTTTCTATTTCCCCATGATGTTTTCAATTAAAAATCTCAGACGGCCATTTGGTAAGAAACCTTGTCTAAACATGCTTCACATGTGGTAGACTCCCCCACGATGTTTTTTCTCTTTTAAAAACCTCAGACGGCCATTATGGAACATTTTCAATGTTACCTCTTAACAACCGCCATTTTTAGCACATTAGATAACTGGAGCTATCAGCACCTCAAGCTGTCACACCTCTACAACGCGGTCACTGGTTCTAATAAAGGGAACACAGTTGGCAAGACTCCCGTGACACACCCCTATGGAATCCAATGAGGTCACACGGACTTATCTCGTTTTAAATGCTCAGGTGTAATATGCTTGACGCAATTTTATGTAACGAAAAATTGCTCGCTTGAAAATCTATTGATACATTTGTATTATTACTTGTTGTATGTTTTTTCCTATGATTGTTTATTTAATTCCTGTTCGTTTTGGGTTTCATTTATTCTTTAATAGTAATTTCTGGTCATTTTGAGTTTGAATTTTAAAAGGTATTTGTATCTGCTGAGCTTAAGTTTAAAATGACCTTTACTTTTCTTTGAAAGACTTATTTTTCGGAAAGTTTTTTTTTTAAATTAATTTTTGTTCGTTTTTGATAGCAAAAAATTTCAAGTTTTTAAAAATTCCTTATTTCAAAATCCAATTTAAAAAAAATCAAATATTCATCAAAGTATTAAAACTGGTATCAAAGTAACAATATCACAGTGCAAAAATGGGTTTGTGTCAACCTCGGAGTTTTTATTTTCTGAAGTTTGAACTATTTTTAACAAAATTGCTATCTGAAAATTTTTATCGGATGGGTTTGGGTAAAAAACTGCGTGTGTGGGGGGGGGGATAATTGCCCTTCGATTTCTTTTGACTCTTTAAAAGTGAACTAGGACTTTCTATTTTCAGTCAAATGAGCCGTCTCTGAAGTTTATACGAGTATCTCTTCTATAAGAGCCATATATATCCCCAGAGTATAACTTACAACGCCTGTACCTGGGCCTTGGGGGGTAGTGTCGACCCTGGAGTTTCAATATCTGATGGTTGAACTATTTTTAACAAAATAGTCACTTGAAATTTTTATCGGATGGGTTTATCCATCCGATACATTCAAAGGTGTGGTGGTCGGGAGGGGGTAGTTGCCCTCCGATCTTTCTCCGAAGTTTATACGAGCATCCCTTTCATAAGAACCACATACAGCCCCAGGATATAGCTTACAATGCCTACCCCGGGCCCTGGGAGGATTTATCGACACCGGAGTTTTTGTTATCTGACCTTTGAACTATGTTGAAAAAATGGCTCTCTCAAAGTTCTTATCGGATGGGTTTGAGGAAAATAGGATGTGGAGAGGAGGGCTAGTTGCCCTCCAATCTCTTTTGACTCTTAAAAAGTGAACGAGAACTTTTAGTTTCCAATCATATGAGCCCTTCGAAGTTTATACGAGCATACCTTTCATAAGGACCATATATGCCCCCATAGCAATACTTACAACGCCTTCCCCGGGCCCTGGGGGGGGGGGGTTGTGTCAACACGGAGGTTTTTCTTATCTGACCTTTGAGCTCTTTTTAACGAAATTGCCCTACGTAAAGGAGTCTATGTTATATGATCTTTGAACTATTTTTAACAAAATGGCTACCTCAAAATTTTTATCAGATGTATTGGAGAAAAAGGGCTTGAAGGGGGCAGTTGCCCTCCGATCACTTTTGACTCTTAAAAAGGGCACTTGAACTCTCGATTTCCAATCGTATGAGCCCCCTTTGAAGTTTATACGACGACCCCTTCTTTATGAAGTACCTCTGGGAAAAAAATAAATGGAGTGTGGGGGGAGGTTAGCTGCCCTCCAATCACTTTTGACTCTTAAAAAGTGAATTAGAACTTTCGATTTCGAATCAAATGAGCCCTCTAGGAAGTTTATACAAGTATCCCTTCCATAACAACCATATATGCCCTAGGGCATAACTTACAACGCCTACCCCGGGGTCCTGGGGGGCTGTGTCGACACTGAACTTTTTGTTATCAGAACTTTGATCTATTTTTAAAAAAATGTCTATCTCAAAATTTTTAATCTGATATATTTAGGGCGTGGAAGAGGGGGGGGGGCTAGTTGCCCTCCGATCTCTTTTGACTCTTAAAAAGTGAACAATAACTTTCAATTTCCGATCAAATGAGCCCTCTCCGAAGTTTATACGAGCATCCCATCCATAAGAACTATATATGCCCCTAGAGCATTACTCATAACTCCTGCCTCAGGGCCCTGGTGGGTTCCGTCGACACAGGAATTTTTCTTATCTGACCTTTGAACTATTTTTAATGAAATGGCTATTATAAAAATTTTATCGGATGGGCTTGGGGGAAAAGGGTGTGTGTGGGGGGGGGAGGGGCTAGTTGCCCTCAGATATCTTCTGAGTCTTAAAAATTGAACTAGAACTTTCAATTTCTAATCGAATGAGCCCCTCTGAAGTTTATACGAGCATCCCTTTCATAAGAACCATATACGCCCCCAGGACAACACTTACAACGCCTATCCCCCGGGCCCTGGGGACAGTTTTCGTTATCTAATTTTTGAAACAATGTCCATAAAACTGACTATCTCAAACTTTGTAGCGGATGGGTTTGGAGAAAAAAGAACTTGGGGGGAGGGCTAGTTGCCCTTAACTATCTTGACTCTTAAAAAGTGAACTAGAACTTTCAATTTCCAATCAAATTAACCCTTTATGAAGCTCATACAAGC